>OX421499.1:43211011-43456011 GCA_949126835.1 Anisus vortex | reverse complement strand
TAATTGCATTGGCTTCCGTGTTATATATTCACATTAACAACACATTGACAATACAAGACATTGACCATACAACACACTGACCATACAACACACTGACAATACAAAACATTGACCATACAACACACTGACAATACACCACACTGACCATACAACACATTGACCATACTACACACTGACTATACAATACACTGAGTATACAACACACTGACTATACAACGCACTGACTATTTTACAAGTCATATATATTGACATCCTTACGCAAATTGTCTTTGATAAACTACCAATTTACTGTGTTTGCTTAAAAATTAGCAAATGATGATAGGTGCGGATTATTTTTTGACGCGGAGGTCTTGCGGAAAAAAATCTTGATCACGACGTCTGCTGGTAGAATCGACCGTACTGAAAAAAATCTTACAGCATTGAGAAATCGATTTGAAAGACACGTGTTATCATTTGAAGTAAACCATTACCACTTACAGCCATTATCTGTGTCAGTGACAGCTAAAGATGGACTTATTACATGACTTAATATAGATGGTATTTTCAGATGGTATTTTCAGATGGTATTTTCAGATGGTATTTTCAGATGGTATTTTCAGATGGTATTTTCAGATGGTATTCTCAGATGGTATTCTCAGATGGTATTTTCAGATGGTATTTTCAGATGGTATTTTCAGATGGTATTCTCAGATGGTATTCTCAGATGGTATTTTCAGATGGTATTCTCAGATGGTATTTGTCTTCCGGCTAAGTAAGATTCTAGTAGTAGCATAAAACTGAACTTCTAGACTCTGTGACTTGCCTTTTAGATGAACATTCCACACATATTCAATAGTTCATACGGATTGTTTAGAGTGGCGTAAAGACTATGCATTAATAAGTAAGTAAAGTATCCCGTCGGACCAAACTGATCTATAGGGCCGGTGAATCAGCGTTCGCCAGTTTCTGTAGCCACGGCATACTAGGCGGTTGTGTGGCCAGCACAATGCCCAGTCGCCTTTATACCAACTAAAGTCTGGTACCCCATCAGAACAGGGTTAGACTCGGGGACACCCTCCGAGAAAAGATCCTAGCCTTCACCAGGATTCGAACCTAATAAGTAGGTGGGGTGTGTATCTTGTAGATTTGACAGGCGCTACTTCTGAAATTATGAGAATCTTCGTCGTTTTAGTCAGGCCCTCAATTTTGACTTACGGTTGACAGTAGTATGACGATTTTATCATTTAAACCATCACTCAGGTCTGGCGAGCAGTTCATGTAAAAACCTACATGGGCTTGGTAGCTCAACTAACGGTTCTTATTTTTTTCCCGTTTCTTCCCGTTCCATTTTTATTCTATTTAAACCTAACTCTTTTTTTTAACGAGTTATTTATTCATTACTCTCGCACATTCCATCTCCATGCAGTTTAAAAATACAAGCAAAACGCGTTGCAAAGCATTATATAAAACAACATACAAGCAACATTACATACAGCGCACAATCAACATTTAATTAACCTTCAATCAACATTTAATTAACCTTCAATCAACATACAATCAACATACAACCGACCTTCAATCAAAATACAATCCACCTCCAATCAACATACAATCCACCTTAAATCAACATACAATCAACCTTCAATCAACATACAATCCACTTTCAATCAACATACAATGAACCTTCAATCAATATACAATCAACATACAATCAACATATTGTGTACATCAATCATATTCACATTGAACAGACATGTTCCTTATTCCTCACTCACTCGCCCACACACACTCTCTCTCTCTCTCTCTCTATCTCTCTCTCTCTCTCTCCCTCTCACTCACTGATATATTTTTGTCTGTGTCAGCGGTATGGTGGTTGCCATGACAACACGGTCGGTTGAGGGGAAGAGAGTAAGAGAAGGGAACAAAAAAGTGTGGGGGGGGGAGAGAGATTCCACGAAAGAAGAAATAGGTCAATACATAATAAAGTTGTTCGCAGTGCGTGGTGAAGATGGCCGGGTGGGGAATGGGGGGGGGGGGTGAGCTAAAAGAAACCGTTTCCAGAGATAATATTTTATGACCAATGCTATGATTGAACATGTTCCATAGCTTAAGGAAGTCACAGTTCCACAGGGAGAGGAGGGAGAGAGGGAGAGAGTTGTGTGTGTTTGTGGTTTGATGTTGGTTTTTTAACCACCCATCTCTTACGTCTGCTACTTGTGCATACGCTAGGTAGTTATTAAGTCCCTTGGGGACAGTTCAGCAGCGAATGGGCAAAAAAATAGAATAATAATAATATCGGCGTTTTAATGAGATTATAAAACTGCGAATGTAAAACGGATGTTTTAATCAATGTTATAGTAAATGGTTTAAGAATTACAAAATAGTTAATATACTGTTTCGATGTGTGTGTGTGTTTGTGTGTGTATATGCGTTAGTGTGTTTCTTTGCCTTTGTTTCTTTCGCTTCCAGTTTGAACACAACATATATCTCCATACACATAGATAAAGACAGACACACACACAGACCCTCTCGCTTTCTCTCTCTCTCTCTCTCTTCTGTTATATTGATTTTCTATCTTGTTTAATCTCTATCTTCCTCTTTATGTATCTCACCCATTGTGTACCTCCCTCCATCGCATACTTTCATCATCTCACACTTTATCTTTAGGATTCTCTCACTCTCTCTCTCTCTCTCTACCTAACGGGCAAAGCACGTCGTATGAAATAAAATTATCAATAAGCAGAGTAATAGATACGTCATCAGCGTCGCAGTCTAAATTTTAAAAGTAAAAATTAAATAGATATTCGGTTGATGACCGAAAGTCAATAATGTCAATTTCTACTGAAACCGAAAGCTAACTTTTGGCTTCGGATGAAACCGAAACTACGCAGAAAGAGCTGCAATCTGCAGCCTTTCGGCGTCGAAACCGAAACAGAATTTAAGTCGGCCTTTAATTTATACACAACTATGATTCTAAAAATATAAATTTCTCAAATCTTGTTATCCGGGTACAATATTGTATAGACTAAAGTTTCTTAATAAATTCAAGGAGCAAATTTTTTACTGCACATGTCAATACTAAACAATCACGGAGACTGGCCAAAGATTGGAACCGGAATTCCCCCACTAAAAAGGCGCGCTTCTTCTCATATCGACCTTAAAAGTCTAGGTATACACCGCCGGAAGTAATTAGCAGACGACTTGATGTACCGGAAGCTGAAAGTAGATTGGCGCGGTCGAATCGAGGCGGCGTGAAATGGGCAAGGAAAGAAAATGCAAAAATAGGCGGGAAAAACATTCCATAGACTTTTTCGTCCAGCTCTTGCAATAAAGAAATCGGAAGATAAATGAACAGAAGATAAATGAGCAGAAGAGAAATGAGCAGAAGAGAAATGAGCAGAAGAGAAATGATCAGAAGATAAATGAGCAGAAGAGAAATGAGCAGAAGAGAAATGAGCAGAAGAGAAATGAGCAGAAGAGAAATGAGCAGAAGAGAAATGAGCAGAAGAGAAATGAGCAGAAGTGAAAATGGAAGAAAAAAGCAACAAAAGAAAGAATGAATGTTTTTATAAAACTTGAAAGATCTAATTCAGTTGCCGAAGACCTGATGTCAGAGAAAGGGCATTGTACAAACCACACAATCTGTATGCCGCTGACTCTGTGTACCACCAAGCGAAATGTTCCATTAATCGATGTATAGAACAATGCAGCTATTTAAGGCGGGAGATTTTACAGCATAGAAAGGGTTAGTGCGATCACCATAGGTAGAGCACCAGAGTTCACCCATTTTTTGCTCAACGTATACTAAAGCAGGGGTTAGTGTCATAGTGTGCCGAAATGGGATTTCTAATTCATTCAGCGTGCCAACAACATAATGGTCAACCTGATCCACCAATTAATTTCAAGTGGACGAGACTTAAATTGACCTTTTCAGGGTCTTCTGCGTGCTATTGAAAAACTCTCGCGCGTGCTAAATCTAACATGCGTGCCATGTACTAGAGCAGGGATCGGCAACGCGTGCTAAACTTGGCACGCAGGGCTATTTTCAGTGGCACGCGATAGACCTCCAAGAGATGTCTTTTATTGATAAAAAAAAAAGCAACATTTTCGAGTTCTGAATGAGGAAACTGTCTTTTGAAGTCGATGTTTCTGAATGACATAGCGAGCCATTTCAATGAGTTGAACTTGCATTTATAATACAAGGACCACTCGAATGGATTTGCATTGAAACTGAACATATCTTGCCGTGAAATGAATTTCAAAACATTTAACTACATGTACACCCCTATATTAAGGCAAATATTAAGATATCTAGTTGGGCTTTTTCAGAAGTAGATCGAAGCAAACAAAGCGGAGTTTTCTAATCGAAGGCAAGACTTTCAAATTGGCCTTAAATGAACAAAACAAAACTTTAATGAAGGAAATGTTTATTTACAACTGTTCAACGTAAATTATTTTAATCCTCTAATAATCAAATCTTGTAAAAATACCATAATGTTGGATAAAGAAATAATAATTAGTCGGTATTATTTGCTATATTACATAACATAACTTGTTTAGCATCACTATAACATATGTGGAAAAGTTTTTTTTTATTAAAGGTAGATAATTAACCCATTTTATTTGAGCTAATATTACTAATGTTTTTTTTTTCTTTTATAATAATAATAATAACAATAATAATGACATTTGTATAGCGCTGCCAACAAACATAATGTAAGCTCAGAGCGCATTTAACATAACAACTAAGAACACAGATACAATCTATAGGTCAAGAATAAATGGTTTACAACTTATAACTTTGAAATGATCAAACTGTAAAAGTATTTGAAAATTATATAAATATTATAAGACTAAAGAATTTATATGTATATTTTTAAACATACATTAACAACCCAGTGTGTATGATTACTACGTATTTATTGCGATAAACGTTGGTATTGAACTGCAGCGATAAAAATAAAGTCATTTTATAAGACTTCTCAGTTGAACTGAGATCATAAAATAATAAACATTTGCAGGTGTTAAATCCTTATCGGGATTAACAAATATTAAAGTGTAGACAATAATTACCATACATTTGAAAGTTTAGTAATAACATATTGTATTTGATGTAAATGAAAATAAAATGAATCATAATCACAAACACGTTTATTTTGTATTTCATATTAAACGCTATAGGATCTAGCGATTTCCTCTGTATATAATCTTCTATGTTTTTTTGGCCTAGGTCTTGCTACGGAGTTAAATCAATTGTCCTATAAAAATAATTTGATAAAAGTATAACAGAGCAGGTTGACTTTTAGGATGTTGGCTCGCTAAATGATTTAGAAACTCGTGTTTGGCACACTGATAGCAAAAGGTTGCCGACCCATGTACTAGAGGCCTGTGTAGCTAGCTGATAAGGGTCGGCGACGCCGTGCAGGACAAGTCAAAGTCTTGCTCTGTATCAAGATTTGAACTCGAGAAATTCTGAATGGAAAGAACCGCTCTATCGTTCGGACAACCAAGCCCACCTTGGACCTGTTAAAAAATGAACGGACAAAGCTGTGAACTTTGGCCTCCTTGTTTTGACCTCTCTAGACCAAGGGAAAGAAGAACTTGTGTTTTGAAAAACAAACCAAAAACTAGAATTGTAAGCGCTGCTTGAAACGTGTCCAACAATAGTGCCGGGGAGCTTACGGCGTGCAAAGGGGATTGTGTGGCCAGCATAGACAGTGAAGCGAGGCCCGAACATTTATCTACCAAGCAAGGCTACAGAAAAACAGGGTGTCTTTAAAAGTGAGGTAAATTCATCTGCTAGAAATCGTCGAAGGCTTTCTATCCTCTAGCTGAATTCGTGTTCATCTAGCCATACCCTCTTCTAGACGTAGTTCCTGCATGGAAGTCTTGGTTTGGGGGAGGGGGGGGGGGCAGCTCATGAGGAATCGAACGTAGGAAGGGAGTCGCGGGCCAAACCACTAATCCACCCTGTCGCTTTCTACCAGTGTGGCCCCTTATTGACGTAAATGATAATCCGCCACAAAGTTACCCAGAGCCCAGAAACCGAATAATGTTTACAGAAGAGTTGATGATCCATGGGGCCGGTGAAGCAGCGTTCACCTGTTTCTGTGGCCACGGCATACTAAGGGGAGGGGTTGTGTGGTCAGTACAATGCCCAGCCGGCTTTTACTTTAACCCCAACTAATGTCTGTTACCTATCAGAACAATATACCCGCCAGTCCTGGGGAAAAAAATAACTAGCCTTCACCAGGATTCGAACCCCATATCTAAAGCTTCTGAACGCCAGTCGAATGAGCTGCCGGCTCGGGCCGCCGTTACCCTAGAGGAGTGTGGCCAGAGATATCATTTTTTGGCTATTCTAGATTTATAGTGGAGATTATTTAATTATACCTCCCTCTTTCTTTTTTATTTTTTTTTGAAGACAAACATTATTGGTGGTCAATCCATTGATATATATAGATCAGGCAGAAAAGGAATAATGTTTACACTCGTGCTGAAGAAAAGTAAGTTTTCCCAGACTGTAAAAACATTTTTAAAAATTCATAAAACGTAATAAAGATAGTTACGGCAAATTATTTCAGAACACACCATAAATGTCTTTGCATACCTATATACACTACACACTAGTCCAGGGGTCAGCAGCCTTTAACCAAAAAATGTGGCAAACTAGGATTCCTAAATCACTCTGCGTGCCAACAGCCTAAAAGTCAACCTGTTCTATTATACTTTTTTAAAAATTATTTTCATAGTACAATTAATTTTATTCCGTGGCAAGACTGAGGCCAAAAGCAAAGGAGATTTATAGAGAAAATAGCTCAAGTGTTTTATATTTAATGAAAAAATTAACGTGTTTGTGATTATCATCCTTTTTATTTGCATTTATATCAAATACAATATCTTAGATAGTCTACTAAACGTTCACTTTTTTGGTAATTATTGTCTAATCATTATCGTTTGGTACTCAAGACGTAATAGTCACTAACATTAATTATATTGTGATCTCAGTTTACTGAGATGTCCTTAAATGTGTTTTCTATATAAGCTACGAATGTAATATCATAAAACGGAAGAGATACGTAGTAATCAGACAACCTGCGTAGTAAATACAATGTTTGAAAATATACATATAAATTATTTAGTCATAAAATATTTATACAATTTTCAAATACTTTTAAAAGTTTGTTCATTTTAAAGTTATAAATATTGTAGCCATTTATTATTTTATAAAAGAAAAAAAAAGAAACATACTAAAATTGTTAGAACTAAAAAAATACTTTAATTATCTCCCTTGAATTAATAAAACGTTTCCACATTTGATTCAATAATGATGCCAAACAAGTTATGTTTTGTAACATAAAAAATATTTTGACTTATTTTAATTTCTTTATGAGTGTAAGTTGAACCAAAAGCTGAAAGTAGAACAACGAATGCCTATCAGTTGAGAATAGCAGATGACTTTCCTATACTAAGCAGCTTCCTTTCAGATTTTTTCCGCAAATGGGTACATTTGGATGCCAATTTTTGACAAGTTTTTAAAAGTCATGCCTTTGGTTAGAAAACCCCGCTTTGATTACTTCGATGTACTACTGAAAATATCCCAACTATCTAAATCTATGCCTTAATATAGGGATGTACATGTAGTTAAATGTTTTGAAATTGATTTCACGGCAAGATATTTTTCCAGTTTCAATGCAAATCCATTCCAGTGGTCGTTGTAAATTGCAAGTTCAACACACTGAAATGTATCGCTATGCCATTCGGAAACATCTGCTTCAACATTGAAAATTACTCTGCGTGCCAGGTTTGGCACGCGGGCCTTAGGTTGCCGATCCCTGCACTAGTCCCTCCTCAAACTAATCAACAAAGAAAAATAACCATAAAGAAGCGTTTTTCGTTTCCATGTAAAAACAAAACAACGTTATAATAATGAATGAGTTACTAGACAGAAATACCTAGACTAGAAGATTTAATGACAGAGATAGACTAGAAGATTTAATGACAGAGATAGACTGGAAGATTTAATGACAGAGATAGACTGGAAGATTTAATGACAGAGATAGACTGGAAGATTTAATGACAGAGATAGACTGGAAGATATAATGACAGAGATAGACTGGAAGATTTAATGACAGAGATAGACTGGAAGATTTAATGACAGAGATAGACTTGAAGATATAATGACAATGGTAGACTGGAAGATATAATGACAGATGTAGACTAAAAGATTTAATGACAGAGCTTGACCTGAAGATATTATGAGAGAGGTAGCCTGGAAGAATAAAGAACAGAGTTAGAATGTAAGATTTAAAGACAGAAGTAGACTGACAGAATTACTGACAGATGTAGACTGGAAGATGCAATGGCAGATGTAAACTAGAATATTTAATGGCAAGGGTAGATTGGCAAAATTAATGACAGAGGTAAACTGGGAGAATCAATGACAGAGGTAGACTGACAGAATCAATTAAAGAGGTAGACTGACAGAATCAATGAAAGATGTAGACTGACAGAATTACTGACAGATGTAGATTGACAGAATCAATGACAGAGGTAGAAGGTTTGACATAAATAATATACTCAACGCAAAAAAAGGGGATAATAAAATCTAAAACCACAAAATAAAGAAGAAGAACATTACAGAAGACAGAAAACAATACACAAGACGAAATCTGGGAGAAAACAGATCTGGCAGACGAAGGTGTAGATTCCGGGTCAAAGTTTACGTCTGCTAACTTCAAAGGGAAAGATAAAACAATATATCTGATAATGCTGTAACTTACCGCCATCAGCATAGCTCTCACATCCGTAGCCGTCCTGTAGGCCTGTTGTCCAAGTGCCCTCGTACCGCGCCCCGGAAGTCGTGCTGGCGCGGACACCGTAGCGCCCTTTGAAGCCTTGCGTCCATTCTCCCTTGTACACCCACCGCCCTTTGTTCTCAACCCCTAGGCCGTGGCGCTTGCCCTGGAACCACTGGCCCTTGTACGCGTTGCCGCTGGGCCACGTGTACACCCCAGACACCTCGAAGCCGTACTGCCAGGCCCCGGCGTACTCCCCCTGGCCCTTCGGCCCGGTGCAGACGCCGTTGCCGTGGGCCTTGCCGTCCTCCCATCCCCCGCAGTAGGTGCCGCCATCGTCGAAATCGAATCTCCCTCCACCGGTTGTCATTGGTCCGGCCTGGTCACGTGGAACATGACGTCATAAGATCCGACGGAAGTGATCTCATTAGAGTGATCCACAACAAACAAACAAACAAAGATAAACAAAAGGGACTGCAGTGCGTTAATCTCAGTCCAACTTGTATAATCTCCCTTAGATACTCCTAGTAGCAGACGTGGACTATTTAGCCTTTATTTGCGATCATCTAAAGGCAGGCATGACCTATGTCAGGCCCGTTCTTTTGGCGCGCATGTTGCCAAAAAAAAAAACTGTTAGCTCCCCATGGTGCAGGTGAACTTGGCGCTAGATGGCGCTAGATGGAAGATATAGCTCGATGGCGGAACTTTGCTTCAGCGCAGCCAATGAAAATTGACCTGGATGAAGGCGCTTGCCAAACGTTGACGCATGCGCACTTGGTTAATTTTACCTGAAGTGAATAAAAAGTAAAAACATGATCATTAATGATTTTGTAAAACAGAATTGCACAGAGTGCTATAAAAAATAATAATAGCACTTTTGTAATTTAAACAATTAAATTGAAAATATCTAATCTATTTTGGTGAAGTTCTTGATCAGATAGTCTATTCTTAAGGTTAATAAATATGTTCACACGAGATCAGCCAATTAGCTGCACATGAACTAAGCTAATCATTCAAACGTAACAATAATTTACCAGATACTGTTACACTCTATGCTAACGTTAAATTGACTTTTTGTACCTGTGCCCCCCTCTTCCCTTTTCTGTGGACGCCGTTGTACATGTAAATATCACAGATAGATAGATAGATAGATAGATAGATAGATATTTAAATAGATAGATAGATAGATAGATAGATAGATAGATAGATAGATAGATAGATAGATAGATAGATAGATAGATAGATAGATAGATAGATAGATAGATAGATAACTAAAACTAGCTCCAAGTTTCTCTCTTCTATTTATTGATATGAAAGAGTTCTGAGAATATATCAAGAGAAAGATCGTTCATCTTTTTTCCGCTTTTCAGCGTTTAAAAAAACATGCGCAATAACAGGGCTATGGTCTTCACGAAATAAATCCTAAAATTTCACCATTAACTGCGGGGGGATACCTTAGAACAGGGGTCGGGAACCCATGGCTCGCGAGCCATATGTGGCTCTTTTGATGGCTGCATCTGGCTCGCAGACAAATGTTCGATTATTAAAAAAATTTTGTTTTTTTTACTTTTTGATCTACATATTAATTGCCTATCAATATTTCATTCTACAATACAGCTAAAAAACTGCCGCAGCTCAGCATCAGAAGAATTCAGAGACATAACTATTGTACTTTTAGTGTTGAAATTACACAAAATGCACACATTTACTTGAATTTTTAGTTTTAAACATAATGTATGGCTCTCACAGAATTACTTTTCAATATATGTGGTTTCTATGGCTCTCTAAGACAAAAAGGTTCCCGACCCCTGGACTTAGAACTGGCCACTTTTGCACCATCCTAAGTGATCGGGTCACGAGAGCTAACACTGAAACAGGTTGGTCGTGTCCAAGCCTGCCACAATCCTTACGTGTTCACTTCCATTTGAAACGTTGGGGGGGTAGAGAGTGTGTCGACAATGATTGATCAACAATTACCCGCATTGCCGTACTTGCCTATGATTGTTTTAGTGAATTATTTGGATAACCCCAGAATTCAGTAACCGGTCTTTATTTTTCTCTTATCTACTTGTCTCTTATCTTATATGTTACAGACGCTCCGACTATTCGTGGTTTGAGTCAAGTTTTACTTTTTGTATAATATTTTTAATGCTGTTAAGTTACAGGTTTTCCTAATTTGTTCAGGCATCCCGTTCCATGCCTGGATGCCACTCGGGAAGAAAGATAACTTTGAAATGTTTGTTCTCACATAAGGAAGACAACAATAGTTGTTGTCGTTGTGTTTTTCTAGGCATTGTAATAGATTGTTATTGTGTTGTGTTTCTAAGTTAAAATTTAATGTTTTGTGTATTATTACTACTTTACTCTTTGCCTTTCTCTCTTCTAGTGTTTCTAGGTTTAGTGATTTAACTATTTGTGTTACTCTTGTCAGATCTAGCAGATCTAGGTATTATAAATGTAACAAGAACATAAAAGCTAAAATGCTACCGAACATTAAATTGACCTATACTAGAATATGCATCTTCTGCATAGGACACAGGAACTAAAGAAAAAAATCAAAAATTAGAATAAATTTAGAAAAGAGCTGCAAGGTTCATTACTGGCGAATATTCACAACTGACAAGAGTAACATCAATAATCACTAAACCTAGAAACAGAAGAGTACATAAGGGCAAAGAGTAACGATGTAATAATACATAATACATAAGACATTTAATTTAATCTAGAAAGACAACACAATAACATCTGTTACATTGCTCTCATAAACATAAGAACAAAAACACGTTTCTCATCCTTTATGCGTGAACAAATGCACTCTTTATTCCCGAGTGGCATCCGGGCATCGAATGGGTTATCTGAACATCTGAACAAACCAGGAAAATTAGTAACTTAACATCATTTAAAGCATTAATCCAAATGCGACTATACTCTAACCAGGGATGAGCGTAGGACGCA
This sequence comes from Anisus vortex, assembly GCA_949126835.1. Taxonomy (NCBI): domain Eukaryota; kingdom Metazoa; phylum Mollusca; class Gastropoda; family Planorbidae; genus Anisus; species Anisus vortex. Next base: position 43,444,279 of record OX421499.1, on the reverse strand, counting down.
ATAATCTTCTTTAAAAAAGGAGCGTTTATACTATATAATATAAGATGAACAAGATTGCACGTTTTAGGATCTATATTATATGAAGGGTCTTTACTTTGTACGGGCTATATTTTGTAAAATCTGTATTCAGTATTGTCTATATTCAGCATGGACTATATTCAGTAAAGTCTACATTTAGTATGGTCTTTATGATGTAAGGTCTATATTTTGTATGATCTATATTCTGTAACTATTCCTTCTATCGTTATTAACTAAGAGCTTAAATGTATACAATAATGAAAAGACATTCTGTAAAATATGAAGGGGAAAGAACATAACACTCGAAAGCCCACACGATGTATCACAATCAGCCTTATTTAAGAGAACCACACAACACTTCTACAATGCTCTATTAAAGGATACAAGAAATTTCGTCTATGGATTAAATATATCAACCGTCCTATTAGTTTGGTTATATTGAGGGGGATTGTACACAATATAACTATTCTGTAAAGTGCCCTTCGGACCAAACTAATCATAGGGGCGGTGAAGGAACGTTCAACAGTTTCTGTGGCCACGGCATACTAAGGGATTGTGTGGCCCAGCCGTTTTTACTTTTCCCCCACTTAATGTGTGGTACACATCATAGCTTGATAGACACTGGTACACCCGCCAGTCCTGGGAAAAAATCCTAGCCTTCAACAGGATTCGATCCTAGAACCTTCGGAACGCCAGTCGAACGCCCTGACACAATCCCCCTAAGATAGGCCTAACTATTCTGTAACTATTCTGTAGATTATGCAAAATATATAAATCGGTAGAATCAAAATATTTACTAACTGGTAGAGATTTTAAAAGCTTTCCATTGCCTAGTCCGAAATTATATTAGGAAATTTGCCACTAAAGAATTATACTTCTGGTTGATATAACTTCAAAAATCGAACTATTGTTCTTAGAATATTGAAGGAACGTCGTAGTCGAAATGTAGCCCAATTTCCTATTTACGGTTTAACGAAACGCTAACCTGCTTCCGCTATATGACGTCTATTCCACGTGAATAAATAGGACTTTTAAAAAGATGTAGCTCTAATAACCAAGCTGTTTCCTTCATATGTAGTGCATATTTTTTTAAGTTCTAAGCACCGGTTCAGGAAAATCTTCTTTTACTAAAAAGACAACAGGGAAAAGAAAAAAAAGCCCAGGGGTAGTATCGATTCCACTTTTCTGTTATGATCCGCTGCTGTGTGGTATGTCTTTTTTTAAATGTATATATGCTCGATACTCACCCGACGCGCCAGTCGCCTGCTCGTAACGATTTACACACTAGTAACATAGAGATGGGCGGTATCGATCCGCTCGTGAAAATTAAGTCGTACAATATATATATCTTTTCTGGACGTGTTACGGCGTTAGTTGATCTTGTTAATTCAATTGTTGGGTAGAACATCTTTTACACGCTGTCACTGGACATGTTAAGTTGTTTTTAACTTGTGTCAATATTGAATTATTTTGGCAATGTTCGAAGTGAGAATGTTATTGTTGAATTTGTTTGATAATTCCTCGAGGTGAGAATGTCAATGTTGAATTGTTTTGGCAATGTTCGAAGTGAGAATGTTATTGTTGAATTTGTTTGATAATTGCTCGAGGTGAGAATATCAATGTTAAATTGTTTTGGTAATGCTCGAAGTGAGAATGTCATTGTTGAATTTGTTCGACAATGCTCGAAATGAGAATGTCAATATTAAATTGTTTTGGTAATGCTCGAAGTGAGAATGTCATTGTTGAATTTGTTCGACAATGCTCGAAATGAGAATACAATATCATTATTGAAATTTGTTGGTAATGCCCGAAGTGAAAATGTCAATGTTGACATTGTTTGACAATGCCCGAAGTGAGAATGGCAATGTTGAATGGTTTGACAATGCCCGAAGTGAGAACCTTAACCGTATAAGACTAGTCTGCTAGAGAAGCATTTGCAAGGCAAGAAATTCATTTATTCAGTGGGTGTAGAGAACCCTGTCGTAAAAGGAAATATAATCTTAGCATGCTAGAGGACAGATGCCTCGGACCGGGCTCTTACCTCTCCTCCTTGTCAGGCGGAATAAAATATATATTTAAAACAACAACATTGATGTCGTCCGTTAAGGTCTGAGACCTCGATTCCCGTTTCTCCAAATGTCTCGAAAAAAACAATTAAAAGATGTCATCACTTGAGGGCAGAGCAAGGGCATGGAGGGCACTGGAGAATCTGATTGTGACATTTAGATTAATGTATATGAAAAGAAATTTATTTTTACCACCATTGGTATGTACTACATATATTTTTTCAAATCTCTGATTCTCTTATTCTTACTTTATGGACACAAGTCAAACTTTAATAAATCCTTGTCGTATAGATGCACACAAAAAAACACGCAGCAAAGACAAGTAGACAAACACATGGACAAACACATACACAGACTCACCCTCAGACACATACACACATAAGATATACACATATACATACTAATAAACATGTATTTTACGAATCGGACACGGATATGAACACTGATATTACCAGACCAAAGACTACAATAAAATGGTCCGCTTGCTCTATTTTTAGAGCTATTATGTTCTTTTTCCGTGCGCATCTATAACGCTGTCTTAAATTACATCTACGCTCCTACGTTTGCTATAAAGTTTCCGCTGTATACAACTTTCGATTTTAATTTTTCATTGCGAAAATCATAGCGATTAAATTAAACGGAAGTGTACAGTGCAAAAGGGAACCGAAAAGAAGTCATTCGAGTCATCAAATATTAGAAATATTAAAGCAAGCAGTCCATCTTTAACCAGACATATAGACACAGACCCACAGACATAAAATAATAGATACACGCACAAACAGACAAATACACACACTTTCACACACAGACATTCATACACAGAGCTACACACACACACAAAATATATTCTCTCAAACACTTAATCAGATGTGAATTAGATGAAATTGTTTTCCCCCCAAAACGTCGCGACAATTACAGAAGCTGCCCGCCATTACAGGAACTGTCCGCCATTCATCATCTGGGATGAAAAGTTATTGCTGATGAATCCTAAACTCTCCGGTATTGAAAAATACGTTCTGGCTGTAGCCATCCTTTATTCTCATCTGTCTCTCACTAACAATACTCCTTCTCACCCTCTATGCCTCTCTCTCTCTCTCTCTCCCTCTCTGTATTTCTGCCTCTATCTCTCTCTCTTTCTCTATCAATTATTATTTAATTCTCCTAAATCGAGTTTCATTCTTTTGTTGATTGTAGATTCAGCGACGGTACCAAGGTCGAATTTTGTTTTCCTGACAGACAAAATGAATTCCCCCCCCCCCCCCCCCCGCGGTGGTGTAGTATGCGCGACTTGGTCGAGGTGGTAGAGCTCTGGATTGTTAACCAATGGGACCATAAGCTCGAACTCTTGCGACGTGGCGATACATTATGTTTTCTATAGTGCTGAGATATCCCTTACAGCAGGGGTCGGAAACCTTATGATAACAGTGTGCCAAAGTAGGATTTCTAATTCATTAAGCGTACCAAAAGCCTAAAGGTCATCTTGCTTTAGCAGTCAACTTCTAGTAAAAGGTACTTGAATTGTCCTTTTTTATTTTGGTAGTCTTCCGCGTGCCTTTGAAAATCGCTATGCGTGCCAAGTCTCATACGCGTTCGTAGGTTGCCGACCCCTGCCTTACAGCATATTGAGGTCACCGTTACATCCCTTGGCGAAAGTAATTCAAATGGTGGCCTCAAGGTGACAGACGTCTGGAACAGTTGCAACCGTAAAGTAGGGCAGCCAATGGTGGTTTAGCTCTTCTCCCTACTGGTGACCTGGGGCTGGACTAATTAACATTCACTCTATCAGCCACTTAAGATCGTTGTCAGACCTTCTTACATCGGCTTTACAGGCTTAACACGAACGTTTATAAATACGTGTACATCCCTAAAGCTTGAAAACACCTTGACGCCATCGAGGAGTATCCCCTAATGCCCGCAATGGATGTTGTCTTCAGTAGGCTTCAGAAACATTCCGAACTTCTTTCTCCTCTGGTATGACCTCCGATGAATGTTTTTTTTAATTCAACCGATTCCGTTTGAAAGCACAAACAAAATAACCAGACACACATTCTATTACTAACCCGAACCCTACCCGCACTTTGGCCCTGAAGGTAACAAAAAAAGAAGTGAAATTTGCATTAATAAATACCTTAAAAGTATACAGATTTTTGTTAATGTTTTCAATGTTTTGGATTTTAATATTTGATGTATTAACTGCTGAGGTTGTTTGACATAATTCTTAACAAAATGACCATCAAAGCAAGAAGACGATACGAATTTCCCCATTGCATTTTGTGAATAATGAACTCTCTGTGTTTAGGGATTCAGCTGAAATGTTACTGGTTCTCTAATCTCTATGTCTGGTTGCCCTGTTCATCTTGCTCTTAATGGCAAGCGTTAAAGGTTAAACCACGCAAACCACGCCCCCCTAGCAACCACATATAAGCACTTTCACACATAGACACACACACAGTCACAAACAAACACGCATACATACACATAGACTTTGGTCAACTTCTCACAATCAATCAGTTCACCAATTAGTATCTACTTGTAGCAAAATAATGATTCCAATCAAGTAATTATTCAGAGTTTGCGCCAACAGTACAACTACTAAGTATAGAAACACTTCCAATCAAGATGGTTAAGAAGCAAGGTAATACTATCTCTTATATCAACGAAATATAGTATTATAATTATCATAGTATTATGCACAGAAAGGCATAGAGATCAAAACATTTTTCTTGTTTTATATTCAATGACAAAGTCTTGTAAAAAAAAAAAGTATTAAACGTTAAGTGGCATTTGGGAATTTAAATGGGTTATCTGATAAAACGAGAAAAACCAACAACTTAATGTCATTTAAAACCTTCACCAGGACTCACACCAAGGCAAAACTGCGAGAGACAAAAATATTTTGTATAGAAGGAGCGTCTGTAACATAAAAGATAATTACTATTCTCTTACACATATATTCTCTTACACATCTATTACTTCCACTGTTTAATATATGTTCTACATCCTAGAGATTATTATTTCTTTCATCACCCATTGACTTGCCTTTAAATAATCTTATCGTAAATGTTAATTACATTCCCTCTCTACAACTGACCTTTTAGGATTATTCCTCCGGCCTGTCCACATCTCAATGTTAACCGAACGGCAGATCATGTTGACATTTCAATTTATAAATTTAACATTCATTTAAACAACTAATTGAATCGTGTGCCTAATACAGTAAATTGTTGCACGGCATCAGAAATGCTGTCAAGAAATTCATTAACGTTGTAGTTGTTTTTTTGTTTTTTTGTAAGGCAAAACTCTTTTTTTTTAAATCGATATCTTTTTCTTTTACTTATTCGTCTTATTTTTTTTTTTCTGTATTTACGATAACATCCGAATACATTACAGAATCGATACTTGAGTAAACGGTAATGAGATATAGCGATACAGGAATAGAGCTAGCCATTCAGAGATGGCGAACCAATATAACAAGATTAGCAGTCTGATTTCTTGACTTTGTAAGTTGAAACGTTTTGACGAAGTACAGAAGAAACCCGATTAAGAAACCGCGAATTGTCTCCCGTAAAACGAGTCGAGACAGACGAAATCGTGAATGGGTGTTTATCTTATATATTACAGACGCTCCTTCTATAAAGAAGATTATTGCGTCCTACGCTCATCCGTGGTCCGAGGCTAGTCTTGCATTATGATTATTGCTTTAAATGATGTTAAGTTACTGGTTTTCCAGGTTTGTTCAGGCAATCCATTCCATGCCCGGATGCCACTCGGGAGTTTTATTATAACGAACACCTCAAAGAACTGCCAGGCTGCTGAAAAGGATAGCGTCAACAATTGCACAATACAGTGATCTATACAAGTCTAGACTAGTTCTTTAAACAACACATAACTTGGTATTATACAAGTTTAGACTTTACAAACAAAAACAATACATTGATCTATAAAAGTTTAATTCTTTAAACAACATATAACTTTGTATTATTCAAGCCTAGTTCTCTAAACAACATATAACTTTGTATTATTCAAGTCTAGTTCTCTAAACAACATATAACTTTGTACTATTCAAGTCTAGTTCTCTAAACAACATATAACTTTGTATTATTCAAGTCTAGTTCTCTAAACAACATATAACTTTGTATTATTCAAGTCTAGTTCTCTAAACAACATATAACTTTGTATTATTCAAGTCTAGTTCTCTAAACAATATATAACTTTGTATTATTCATGTCTAAACTCTAAACAACATATAACTTTGTATTCTTCAAGTTTAGTTTTTTACGAACAAACAACATATAACTTTGTATTATTCAAGTCTAGTTCTCTAAACAACATATAACTTTGTATTATTCAAGTCTAGTTCTCTAAACAATATATAACTTTGTATTATTCAAGTCTAGTTCTCTAAACAAAATATAACTCTGTATTGTTCAAGTTTAGTTCCTTACGAACAAACAACCATTCGTTCTTTACACTTCTATTTTTTCATCAACAACACAATAAATCCTCGCTCTACCCGAACCCAGGCCTGGAGGCGATGGAGGCAAATTATCGATTTCTTTCATTCAGCCTCCTCCCCCGTCACTTTCTCTCCATCCCTGGAGCTTCTCGCTTTACTTCCACGACACACTCAAGGTCAAGGCCGTCCTGGTAGAAACAAAAATTTCATGAATTGTTCTCCAGCTACATATTGTATTATTGTTAGTTGTTTTTTTCTCCTCGGTGTGTCTGTATATTTAGAAGCCTAACAGTTAGTCCACTGGCCTCAAAAAGTTCTACTAGAACATCTGAAGCCGTTGTTCTGTAGATATCTGGACGCAATATATAATTGATTTATCTACTGCAACGGCAATATCTGGTGTCAAAATTTTGTTATAAATAGCTTGTTGATACGAAGGCTAAAAAATGAATCAGGAGAGAGTGATGCACCCTTGCTTCTCCATAGTAACAAAACAGAATGTTTCAAAACGGACAACCGGCAATAGTTCCTGGCATACTGTCGTCCATATATTATTTGATTATTGCTTGGGAAAAAATAGTTGTTAACATATTATTGTATTCGCAATTTCAGTTGATTTTTTTAACTGTCTTTATTTATGGTGGTAATTGTAATATGTGTTTGCTTTCTTCTGTATTAAAAATGCATTTGAAAATGTGTAGACTATTTTAATGTAAATTTAAAACACTGGACAAAATTGTAAGTCTTCATCTTCTTCTTTATTGTATTCTGGAGACCCCCGTTGCACGAGGAAAGAAGCTAAACTTATTTTACTCTTCTTAATATGTTTGCGACAATTGAAAGGGGGAGGGTGGGGAGGGAGGGAGGGAGGGAGAAAAGGGGAGGTATTAAATGAGCAGACGTAAGCTTTCTTTCCCTGGTTCACCGCAAGCTGCAAGTTCTGATAAGCCAATCATATTTTAAGAAGAAATGGACAACAGGAAAATAAAGAGGATGACGCTTTTAAAAGGGAAACATTTTTTGATAGACGGAGAAGCGAAAGGAACAAGCTATGATAGTAGATAGGAATAACAACAACTATAGATATTTAGAATGTCATATAGATATCTGGACAAACAGACAGATAGTTAGTTAGACAGACAGACAGATAGATGGATAGATGGGTAGATAGATAGTTAGATGTATAGATAGATAGACAGATAGAGGGAGAGATAGAGAGATAGAGAGATAGACAGCTAGAAATATAAAAATATTTAAAACACTTTCTAAAAGACCAGAATACGTCTAATGTTGTCTTGACCTATCTATCGATTTAAAGCCAAGCAAATCGATTTCTGTGGCCTGGACAGTAATGTCCAGTGGAACTTTAGTCGGACTATACATACCAGCAGTGTCAAGTGTGAAATGCCCAGGGTGTGAATAGACATAGACCTAACGACTGTCTGTATTGACATCCAGATTATCCACGTGAATGGTTACACTTGATTGGTTTATAGTACAGCACCAAAATATCAGGTCCATAGACACATTCACAAATAAAATCCAAGCCCCCCAAAAATGCCTTCACATCAAATCCAAAAATAATACTTCGGCATCTAATCCCTAAATAATACTTCAGCATATAATCCTTAAATAATACTTTGGTATCTAATCCCTAAATAATACTTCGTTATCTAATCCCTAAATAATACTTTGGTATCTAATCCCTAAATAATACTTCGGTATCTAATCCCTAAATAATACTTCGGTATGTAATCTTTAAATGATACTTCAGTATCTAATCCCTAAATAATACTTCGGTATCTAATCCCTAAATAATACTTCGGTATCTAATCTTTAAATGATACTTCGGTATCTAATCTTTAAATGATACTTCGGAATCTAATCCCTAAATAATACTTCGGTATCTAATCTTTAAATGATGCTTCGGTATCTAATCCCTAAATAATACTTCGGTATCTAATCCCTAAATAATACTTCGTTATCTAATCCCTAAATAATACTTCGGTATCTAATCTTTAAATGATACTTCGGTATCTAATCTTTAAATGATACTTCGGTATCTAATCTTTAAATGATACTTCGGTATCTAATCCCTAAATAATACTTCGGTATCTAATCCCTAAGTAATACTTCGGTATCTAATCTTTAAATGATACTTCGGTATCTAATCTTTAAATGATACTTCGGTATCTAATCCCTAAATAATACTTCGGTATCTAATCTTTAAATGATACTTCGGTATCTAATCCCTAAATAATACTTCGGTATCTAATCCCTAAATAATACTTCGTTATCTAATCCCTAAATAATACTTCGGTATCTAATCTTTAAATGATACTTCGGTATCTAATCTTTAAATGATACTTCGGTATCTAATCCCTAAATAATACTTCGGTATCTAATCCCTAAATAATACTTCGGTATCTAATCTTTAAATGATACTTCGGTATCTAATCCCTAAATAATACTTTGGTATCTAATCCCTAAATAATACTTCGGTATCTAATCCCTAAATAATACTTCGGTATCTAATCCCTAAATAATACTTCGGTATCTAATCCCTAAATAATACTTCGGTATCTAATACCTAAATAATACTTCGGTATCTAATCCCTAAATAATACTTCGGTATCTAATCCCTAAATAATACTTCGGTATCTAATCCCTAAATAATACTTCGGTATCTAATCCCTAAATAATACTTCGGTATCTAATCCCTAAATAATACTTCGGTATCTAATCTTTAAATGATACTTCGGTATCTAATCTTTAAATAATACTTCGTTATCTAATCCCTAAATAATACTTCGGTATCTAATCCCTAAATAATACTTCGGTATCTAATCTTTAAATGATACTTCGGTATCTAATCCCTAAATAATACTTCAGCATATAATCCCTAAATAATACTTCAGCATATAATCCCTAAATAATACTTCGGTATCTAATCTTTAAATGATACTTCGGTATCTAATCTTTAAATAATACTTCGTTATCTAATCCATAAATAATACTTCGGTATCTAATCCCTAAATAATACTTCGGTATCTAATCTTTAAATGATACTTCGGTATCTAATCCCTAAATAATACTTCAGCATATAATCCCTAAATAATACTTCAGCATATAATCCCTAAATAATACTTCGGTATCTAATCTTTAAATGATACTTCGGTATCTAATCCCTAAATAATACTTCGGCATCAAATTCCTTAATAATAAATCGACATCTAATCCCAATATAATAGCTCAACATCCAAATTAAAATTAAATTAGTATTCAACATATTAAACACTAATAATACATCGAAATCCTAGTCCAATGAATACTTAAACATCTTAGATCAAATAATGCTTTAACATCTGAAATCAAGTAATGCTTCAACATCTAAGATCAAGTTAAACGTAAGATTCTCTTTCTCAAAGATTGTATTGTCTTTCTTTTTAAATGACAAACATTGAAATTGTTTGTCTGGACAAAAGTACTGGAACATTTACAACTTCACATATTTTAAACCAGCAACTTAACATCATTTAAAACACTAAATTAAATTGCAAGACTAGACTCAAACCACGGAGATGTACAAAAAGCAGTTATCTTCTGTAGAAAAGACATTTATGTAACATATACGATAAGAATATAGAGTTTATGCCCCAAAAATTCTCCGACATCTATCCCAAATAAAATGTAAATGTCCACCTAAAGAGAGATAAAATATTATCCTGCTTTATTCTTTAGGGAAGATGGGAGTTAAATTTGTTTACACTTATATTTAAGAAATACTCAGGTTTACAAATTACATCATTTATAGAGCGCTGTTTATAGGTCTTGCAACGGGCTAACATGCCAAGCATGGTCACTCTCATTCGCCAACGTAGTCCCAGATGGCTTGGTCATGTTTCCAGGATAGAGGATGGGCCAAAATACGTGCTATACACAGAACTTGCTGAAGGCAATAGAGCTATTGAACGTTCCCAACTCAGGTTCGAAGACGTCTGCAAGCGCGACCTAAGGGCCGTAGATGTAGAGGAATCTGGGAGAACCTAGGTCAGGACAGAAGGAGTTGAAGGGGTACCCTACACATGTAACACACCGGAACAAATGCTGCAGAGGGCAAACTTCGCCTTTTCGCGGAGGCTAAAAGAGCAGCAAAGAAAAATAAAGAATATGGGCTGCCCCCTGCCTAACTCCAGCTGCCCCCTGCCTAACTCCAGCTGCCCCCTGCCTAACTCCAGCTGCCCCCTGCCTAACTCCAGCTGCCCCCTGCCTAACTCCAACGGTCCCGCTTTCAAGTACCGGCGATGCCACAGAGCCTGTCCCTTGGGTATATTACTCCACAGCCACAGCTAATACTGCAAAGCTGGTTAAACCACAAAGGCGCAAATCTAATCGCCTTCTGAAATTAGTCTTCAGATGTGCTTTACAATTACCCCATGCTATTAAAATAAATCGAATAAGTATATTTTAAATTTTTTTTTATAAATGTCAATTTTATCAGCTTGTTTAATTGTGTTCGGATTTATAATTCTACATAGGCCTATATAGTTTAGAATAAACAAAACACAAATAACTATTTTTAATACATCGTCTACAGTCTGATGTGATGGTAGGAGAAAATGTTTACATTTTTGTTGTTGATTGTAAAGGCCATTGTTTCCATTTTAGTTTGAGGGTAAATGCACATGTTTACATTATGTTGTGATGGTAAGTGCACATATTAACATTTTCTTATGATGGCTATTGCAAATGTTCACATTTTGTTGTGATGGTAAGTGCAAGTCATTACATCTGTCTGCACGTGTTATTAATCTTTAGGTTTAGTTTAATTTGATTTGATTAAGTGGCCTGCTCTCATGACGACATATTCTATCCACAAATTAATTCTTGTAGTCCTTATGGATTTATTTGTTGTGTGTTGTCAGTTCTTAGATTTGTATTTGTTAAATAAAACATTCAGTTCGTGACAGACGATATATATATTATAAGCTTACTTAAATGTAAGTTTGAATTGTTTTTCAAAATGTTAATTATAAAAAACAATTATATGTACTTTAGAGTGAATATACATATATTTATATATATATATAAGAGAGAGATAGACGAAGTGACAGACTGATAGGCAGGCGGATAGAAAGATAGATAGATAGATGAACATCTAGATAAATAGACTGAGAGACTGAGATAGATGAGAGATAGACGAGAGACAGATGAGAGATAAATAGATAGTCAGATATATACATAGATAGATGGATGGATGGATAGATAGATATATAAAAGATCAATTGATAGAAAGATAGATAGAGCAAGATGAGGCAAAGTATTACTTTGGCAAAAAATGTACAAATATTATCACATACTTAGACTGTTTTAAACATCAAGCTACAGTAGCTGCTTCCACTTCCCCCTACCCTTACCAAGTAAAATTACAGATAACCAGCACAAGCTTTGAATTTCTAGACCAGCACAAGCTTTGAAATTCTAGACCAGCACAAGCTTTGAAATTCTAGACCAGCACAAGCTTTGAAATTCTAGACCAGCACAAGCTTTGAAATTCTAGACCAGCACAAGCTTTGAAATTCTAGACCAGCACAAGCTTTGAAATTCTAGACCAGCACAAGCTTTGAAATTCTAGACCAGCACAAGCTTTGAAATTCTAGACCAGCACAAGCTTTGAAATTCTAGACCAGCACAAGCTTTGAAATTCTAGACCAGCACAAAGCGAAAAACTTTAAAATTTTTAAGCCAACACGGCCACCATAATATACAATCATAACTTAAACAATATTGCATAATTCGTTAATTTTTTTTTTAATAAACGTAGACCTATTACTATTCACCGTATGTTAAGGTTCTAAACTGAGCGCCATTTCAGAATGATGTCCCTTTGAAATGCTTACACATTAGTCATTCGGGTGTTGTTGTTGTTTTTTTTAACTGGATTTTCCCGTTATGCAAAATATTATTGTCAACATTTTTTTTTATAATATACTTTTTTACTGTTTTTTTTCTTCTTTTGATAGTATTATTGTTTGTTTAATATTATTAATAAGAAAATCAGAAGCTTGACAACGAAAATCCACATGTATGGTCTAGGGTCAGCCGACCGTACGCAATAAAAAATTACAAAAACCAAATACCGAAAGAAACGTTCACACTATAGCTTTTATTTTAATTATTACATAAGCAACATTGCTTAATTTGTTAATATATTTTATAGCTTAACTTAGACCTATTACTAATTATGTTAATGTTATAAGCTGAGTGCCGTTTTAGAATGATGTCCCTTTCCCGTTCGCTACTTTTAATACCACAAGCTTAACAACAACAATTGTTATACATGTTTCAGGGCCAGAACACCGTAAAAAAAATATTAAAAAAAACAACTAAATACCGAAAGATGCGTTCTCACTACAGTTTATTGTAATATTGTTTCTTCTTTTTTCTTTCTCTTTTAACAAGCAAGACACATTGTGATCATTCGTTTCTCCGTCATTTTGACGGGGGATAACTCCTAGTACAATCAGGACGTCAGATGTCACAAACACGTATTTTGTTCAGGATTAAAATTGAACATTACAAATTAAAGTTATATTTTAATGGCGCGGAGATTTAATAATTTAACGTTGGATTCATCATCATCATCATCATGTTTGAAAAAAAAAAATTATGTCATTCGATTGACTGCGCTCTCAATAATTTACATTGTAAAAGCTGGGTTGTTCTAAGATATTACACAAATATACAGGCCTACCCAATTAGTAAGCTATGTTTAATGAAGTATCGCATCATTTTTAAAAAAAATGTCATGAAGATTCGTTTAAAAAAAAATAATTTTCTTTTTTTTTTCTTTTAAGACAAAAGCCATAAAAATATATTATAAGCATAATTAGATTAAATGAGTTTTCTTGTTTAAACAAAAATATTGTCGCAATTACAAGAGGCCGAAAGCATTTTAATGAAACTTGATGTTTGGGAATGATCTCTTTATTATCTGAGGGCATGAAGATAACAAAAGGTAGAAAAGGGGAAACATGACATCCCAGCGGGCGCAGCACATCGGATCGACGGGGGAAACACGTGGATTTGACGTGTTTTCGTGGTTTCCACGTTTGTTCCCCGTCGATACGACGTGTTGTGCCCGCTGAGATGTCTCTAACCTGTGTAAATCTAATTTGAAAAAAAAAACACAAAATAGTTTTTGTCCGTAACTTCATTTTACAGTCTGTTTTATTATTATAGTATTCAATGGAGAGAATTGATTCAATCAATTTCAGTTGCCCTTTAAAAAGCATGCCTAATTGGCTTAATAAAACTCTTCAATCAAAGTGAACTACTTGAAATGGCCAGGTTTTTTTTATGTTTCAATAAGCCAAAAATGATTGAGTTCCCTCTAATGGTGACTTTACTTATATTTTGCTTCAGCCCAATAAAATGCCAAAATATTTTGTTTCATTTTATAAAGCTACATTTTTTTTTAATTCTTGATAATAATTGAACAAGTATTATGGAAACTTTTATGGAAAATATATTGTAAAACCTTGTTTTTTATATACGAAAAAGGTTTACGTCAAAATCACGTTCTTCTAAATAATCTCACAGTAACTGAAATTTAAAAAAGGCTATTCAGACTTGATACGCAGAACGATTTTCAGTGGCACGCGAGAGACCTCCAAGAATGTTGTTTAATGCAAGTGAAAACAACGTATGTCAGCATAATTAATGGTTGCTGCGTGGCGAACTATATGGGAATCACACTGGACGTCGACTGTTTTAGGTCAGAAATATTTGTAGTCAAAGCTCTCATCATTGGACTTGCGATCTGTGATTGAATATATTGTGAATATAGTCAATTTTATAGTTTCTCAAGTCTCTTCTAGAAGAAAGTGAAAAGGAGTATAGGTAAAGTATTGGATAGATTCGTTTCTTGTCTGGAAGCAATTAAGGTGTATCTTGATGATAAAAAAGGGTATTGAATTAGGAGAACTGACTGTTGAAGCCGATGTTTGTGAATGGCATGGCGACACGTAACAGTGAGTTAAACTTCCATTTACAAAACTGGGTCGAAAAGCACTTGAAGTATTGGACCACTGGAATGGATTTGCCTTGAAACTGGACATATCTTGCCATGAAATCAATTTCAAAACATTTAACTCTTTCCCTAATTTAAGGCAAATTAAGATAAATGAGGGTTTCAGAGTACAATAGTTATATTAGAACAATTAACTCGTTTGGCATCACTAGCATCGAATCTAGAGAATTTAATTAACGGGATGTAATTAACCCGTTTTCTTGACATCAATATTTCTAATATGTTTCTTTTTTGTTTCTTTCTAAAAGAATAAATGGCTTACAATGTATAACTCTAAAATGATCAAATTATAAAAGATAGTTGAAAATTTATAAGTATTATAGGACTTAGGAATGAATATATACATTTTTAAACATTACATTAACTACCCAGTTTGCAAGATTACTACGTATCTCTTCCGCTTAACTGATATTGACGCCATGTCGGTATCTCCTGGGTTTAAAATAATTTTAGTATAAATCTCTGTTATCCTGAGATCAAACGTTAAAGAATGTTTTGTTTATAGCTATTACTAGAATAATATCTTGACAACTAAATTCAAATGTTGATAACTATTAATGTATGAAAAATTAAATTATGTAATAGTTATGAAAGGATTTTTTTAAAAAGATGATAATGACAAACAGGTATATTTTTTTATTAAATATAAAACGCTTTAAAGATTTCATCTATTAAGCTCCTTTTCTTTTGGTCTTGGTATTGCTACTAAATGAATTGTCTTATAAAAATAATATAGATTTGCAGTTTGACTTTCACGCTGTTGGCACGATGAATGATTTAAAAATCCTAGTTTGGCACACTGTAAGCAAAAGGTTGCCGACCCCTGCTAAAGAGCATTTGCAATCACGTGATAAAAAGCACGTGTTGTTTGTTTACTTTGTGTAGTGGTGACAAATGGCAGCCGCATTACTATAGGCTTAAGAAGGTTTTATTTTAAAATATCATTTAAACAATAAAACATAAAAAAGTTTATAAAACACTGCCATGCGATGAAAATTATTATTCAAAGCTAAAATTAAAACCTTTAAAAATCAACGGAATAGGGTCCGTAAGTGCAGAATATTTAATTGAGGATGTCGATTGTTGATCTGAACTTACTATCTAAAAGTAAAGAATTAGGCATTTGTGCAATGTTTCACAAGCGCTATTGGAAAACTAGAAAAGCTTTAAATCTTGTTTACTTCGTGGACGGACTACTACGAACTAGTTTCACAGTTACATATCAAGATTTATGGAAACAAATTCCTTATATTTTGGGTGTAAAATAGACATTGTAAAGAACAATTTTATTCCACCATATCTTCGTCATGGCTTCTATTTACATAGTTACATAAACCTAAGCCAAGCCTATTTCAAATGCTCTATTCGGCTTTCAGGCTGGGCTAGAGGCCGACCGAAACCAAATTTGTTCTTTCGGCCGAAAACGAAACCTTACCGAAAGTTTTTAATTGACTTTCGGCCAAAACCGAAGCCGAAAACAAAAGTTTAACTATACCTTAGACCGAAACCGAAGCAGAGTAAAATGCTAAATTGCCAAAAAAGGAATTAAAAAGACTGCACATTTTTGTGTAATATTAACTAGTTTATGGGTACTCTATTGAAGTAAACCATAGAACATGTACTATTTAGTTGTATTATAATGTATATACAAATATTATATATCTTTTAAATCAGAATTGAATACTCTTTAAGATTGAATAACCTTAAAGGCAATATGAACTATTTATAAGATTTTTATGTCTAAATATTATGACATACTTTTTATAAAGTAAGAAATAAAATGACAAGGGCAAGATATTCAGCTGATGACCGAAAATCAATTTCAGTTTCGGCCGAAACTGGAAGCAAAAAGAAAGGTGACTTTTTGGCTTCGGTCGAAGCTACACCGAAAGAGGCCATTTGCCTACTTTTGGTGGCGTAACCGAAACCGAAGTTCGGTCGGTCTCTAGTTGGGGCTGACATTTTGTTTTACTTGCCAACAAAAACGATTGAGGCAACTGAAAACAGATAAATAACGGTCTAGCTCCTTACACCCAAAAGAAATATTTTTAATTTAGTCAATGAAAAAAAAAACATAGATTTAGGTGAAATGGGTTTCATTGATTAGTTCAAAGATTGTTTTCTTTGCTAAGATGAAAGTAGAGAAACGTGTTTTTTTTTAATAT
This sequence comes from Anisus vortex, assembly GCA_949126835.1. Classification (NCBI taxonomy): domain Eukaryota; kingdom Metazoa; phylum Mollusca; class Gastropoda; family Planorbidae; genus Anisus; species Anisus vortex. Next base: position 43,427,482 of record OX421499.1, on the reverse strand, counting down.
GATAAAGTTGTAGAATTCCTTTTTTTTTCATGTAAGCGTGTAATACTAAACTAATATTTAAAAAAAAATAATTTGAAAAATTAAAACTTTTTTTTTTACACAACAAATGTATTTATAGCATATCAATATCTGTTAGTAGAAATGGTGTTCAATTGAAAATGATTTTAAGTTTCTGTATGGTGTCTGTGGAATGTATGAATTGTGTGACCTACTGATTGTGTGATCTATATATAGTCTGTGTGATCTATATATAGTCTGTGTGATCTATACATAGTCTGTGTGATCTATATATTATAGTCTGTGTGATCTATATATAGTCTGTGTGATCTATATATAGTCTGTGTGATCTATACATAGTCTGTGTGATCTATATATAGTCTGTGTGATCTATATATAGTCTGTGTGATCTATATATAGTCTGTGTGATCTATATATAGTCTGTGTGATCTAGGCCACTTGCCCACTAGGCATTAGACACACAAGGTCACTTGCCCAGTATGCCACTAGGCCCTACTTAACATTTGAAGAAACATTTATTTATTTACTAGGAGTTAAATCTATACCCGTCAAAATGACGGAGAAACCAATGATTACATTGCGTTTTGTTAAAGAGAAAGAAAATATAACAAACAATAAACAATAGTATTAAAAAATAGTTATTGATTATGTAACTTGTCTCTTTCTATTTGTACACAGAAATGCTGTGTGTGGGTTTTTTTTGCCCCCCACAACTAGGAAATGGAGAGTTTAACAGATGTATTGATCAAAATCATCTCAGTTCTTTTCAGTTGTTTTTTGTTTCGATTTTCCCCTGTAAATAAATAACTTTGTGGGTTTTTCCCGCAGAAATATTTTATGAATAGACTATGTTTCCGTTCAATGGACTTTCTTTTTATCAATTGTGCGATATTTTTTTTTAACGATTGGGTGGGGAAAAGTCTTACAACAGCCCACTGCTGGGTATTTTTAAAGTAGATCTGGGTTGTTTTGTCAAGGGTCAAGGTTACCACTTGTTAAACGGTGTAGAACTTTTGTATTAGCACGACTGACAGTGTCCAATTGATGATCTAATTACAACTTACAACTTATATTATGTCTATGTTGGTAAAAAAAAAACGTTTAAATCTACAAGTCGTTTTTCTAATAACTAAATCAGCGCCGTTGCTAGGGATTTAGGTCCCGGGGGGCTTGGCCTCTTTAGGGGCCCCTGCATTTTTACATAGGACATTATATCATGAGAAAAAAAAATTCGGACACTCCTATGGGGGCCCCCCCTCTAGTAGGGTCCCGGGGGGAATTTCGAATTTGGACCCCCCCCCCCCTCCCCTAGCTACGCCACTGAACTAAATGTGTGTATGTGTTGGGGGTGATTCCTTGAAAGGTTTTTAAATATATACGGTACCCGGTAGTTATGGTTTTTAATCACTTGCATCTTATGAAGGGAGTAAAAATTAGATTTGTGGCGTGGGGGTGGAGAATTCTATGAAATGACCGCGTTAATATATACATATATATTACCCCTTTGATGGCTGATTCAATTAGCTACCCCCCCCCCTCTCTCTCTCTCTCTCGCTCTCTTTCTCTCTGTCTCCCTTTTTCTTTCTCTTTCTCGCTCTCTCTTTCTTTCTTGTCATCTCTGCCTCTCCTTCCGTGATTTCCTAATGCTAATATATATCTTGCTCTCACATGCCAAGTTCTACTCTTCTGTACCTCTTTCCTCCCTCTCTTTTCTTGCCTTCTCTCCTCCATGCTCAAAACTATTCCATGGTGCCAATAAGAGTAGAGTATAACGCCCTCTTAAAACCAGGACGCTGTATGAAGCGTGTATTGAAGCGTTTGAATACCAAACGCATTTACACGCATGATTGGTGCATATATTGATCTATTTATAGCACATTGAACACATATGCTCACGCTCACCTAAAGGTCCTTACCGCTGCATACATATTGCCCGTAACCTTTGAATATATAGAGTTAATACTGCAACGCACAGCTAGGAACAACAGACACACATAAAGCTAAGAGCAACACGCATATAGAGATAAGAACAACACACACACATAGACCTAAGAACAACACACATACACAATGAACTAAGAACACACATGAGATCAATATTCCACTAGACATCTGCCATCTGTGAACGCATTTTGAATTGCGCTCACCTAGACAAAATGTCCGCTAGACATTCTCACGTGGGGTCCAAATGTAAATATACAACAGAATTCCTCCTCCCCCCCTCCCCTTTCGTGGGTGTGTCTGCTATTACAGCATAGATGAGACTGGCGGACTAGCTTAGAGTTTAATAGAAGTTAGAAAGATGGCGTCTTAGATGGATATATATGTAGGTAGGTGGGCAGATAGATAAATAGATCAGTAAATATATATATATATATTAATATATATATATATATAAATAGATAGATAAAGAGATATATAAAGAGATAGATAGATAAATAAATAGATTGATAATAGAAATGAATCTATAGATATAGATAGATAGATAGATAGATAGATAGATAGATAGATAGATAGATAGATAGATAGATTGCGATATCTAGATAATATTATAGATAGAGAGACACATAGACATACATACTAACAGGCAGACAGATAGACAGATAGATAGATAAGTATATAGTTAGATATATAGATAGGTAGTTACATATGTAGATATCTAGAACGATAAATAGACAGATAGATAGATAAATATATAAATAGATGGACAGACGAGAGGGGCCCATAAGAGTTTAGGGGGCCCATGAATGTTAAATTTCAAAATTAAATTGTCATTCACGCAAGAATTTTTTTAATTTTGTGCTATTAAGCTAAAAGGAGATGCCCCAAAACCTCCTACAATTTTACGAGGCGCTGGGGGCCTTTTCCCATTTTAATATTATTTGCAAGATCAATACTGAAGCGGAGGAACAATTACAATAATTTAAACTAAGAAATAGTTTTTTTTTTTTTTTTTTTTTTTTTTTTTTTTATTAAACTAAGAACTATGTACTTGATTAAAGTATTTTTGTAATAGACCTGTAAGGCTGTGATTGAACTTATTAAACTCTAATGGTGATAATGGTAACACAGACCTTTTAAAGAGATTCCGGATTTTTCAAACGTATGTAATATAAATAAATCATCTAGATATGACTAGTGGTAGAAAACAAAGTGTGTGTGTGGGGGGCGGGGGGCAGAAAAGATCTCGTACCGGCATCTTTTTTTTCTCTCGAGAGCCCAGCAGATAGATAAATAGATAAGTAGATAAATAGATAAGTAGATAAATAGATAAATAGATAAATAGATAAATAGATAAATAGATAAATAGATAAATAGATAAATAGATAGGTAGATAGATAGATAGATAGATAGATAGATAAATAGATAGATAGATAGATAAATAGATAAATAGATAGGTAGATAGATAGATAGATAGATAAATAGATAGATAGATAGATAGATAGATAAATAGATAGATAGATAGATAGATAAATAGATAGATAGATAAATAGATAGATAGATAGATAGATAGATAGATATATAGATAGATAGATAGATAGATAGATAAATATATAGATAGATAGATAGATAGGTAGATAAATAGATAGATAGATAGATAGGTAGACAGATTGATAAATAGATAGATAGTCAGATTGATAGATAGATAGATAGATAGATAGATAGATAGATAGATAGATAGATAGATAGATAGATAGATAGATAGATAGATAGATAGATAGGTAGACAGATTGATAAATAGATAGATAGTCAGATTGATAGATAGGTAGATAGATAGATATACAAATAGATAGATAGATAGATAGATAGGTAGACAGATTGATAAATAGATAGATAGTCAGATTGATAGATAGATAGATAGATAGATAGATAGATAGATAGATAGATAGATAGATAGATAGATAGATAGATAGATAGGTACCGGGATCGGTAGTTCGGTAGGTAGGTAGGTAGATGAGTAAATATGTAGGTAGCTAAAGAAAGCAGTAAGATAAATGTGTATTAACACACATGCACACTCACAAGGACAGACACACATATACAAAACATGCCTGAGAACATATATAGCCCGCATGTATCTATATATAGGCTACAGATGAATAAGTTAACCCTTAATCATTATCTTATGTTATATATTACAGACACTCCTTGTATAAAGAAGATTATTGCGTCCTACGTTCATCCGTGGTTTGAGTCTAGTCTCGCATTTTTATTAATGTTATAAATAATGTTAAGTTACTGGTTTTCCTGGTTTGTTCAGGCAACCTATTCCATGCCCGAATGCCACTCGGGAAGAAAGAGTTCTTATATGCATTACACTAAAAGATACATTCCAAATTGTGTTGATTAGTGTACTATGATATATAAAAAAAACTATCAACATGTGTGCTACTATGCTACTATGCTACTATGCCTATCAGATATAGATCTAAAGAAAAACAAACTAGATCAACATTATGGCTGCGAGTTACACCGAAGACCCCCTTTAGCCAAGCATCCTGCTTCAAACGCACGACGGCCGTGTCGATCCCAGGACCCGTAGTCTAATATAGGAGCTATCGACACCGAAAACGTGCTTACATTCCATTAGCCTCTCTCCTCAATCAATATTCGCTCTCTCACGCAACGGCAGGGCGGCACGATTACATTAGAAATCGATTTCTTCCTCTATCCCATCTTAACAACAAGTCAGCAGAAGTTGACGCTACACAACAAGCCAAAGTTGTTTGTGTTTTTTTTCACTCTCGACTACTCGTTTATTTGAACCCACAAAAATATATGATTTAAAACTAAAATACAATATACTTATTATTTGGTATTTCGAGGTTTTATTCTGGTTTTTATTTTATTTTAAATTAAGTTAAATTAGGTCAAAAGTAGGAGTTGGAAACAGAGCACTAAGGAAGGAAAGTAAACATCTAGTTCAGTGCAGACGACAAGGATGCGGGATAGAATAAAGCCCTAAATGTGTGAATTTATCTTTTTTTTAATTTAGTGAGTTGATGGGAAGTCTGAAGTCTACATAACACTATTTGTAATAAGTACAGACATGAAAACATTCTCATACACTTGTCACAATCGATATGTTTGGTATTTGAATTATTTTTAGGTAGGATGTGGATAAATGTTTTCAAGAATGTTTATGTATATTACATGTATGTTATATATATATATATATATATATATATATATATATATATATATATATATATATTTATTATCTGTATGTTATATACTATATATATATATATATATATATATATATATATATATATATATATATTATATGTATGTTATATACTATATATATATATATATATATATATATATATATATATATATATGTGTGTGTGTGTAGTTATTGAGATGTCAAATGGTGATAGTTTTAATAAGTGGCCAGTTAAAAGTAAAAGATCCGGTATTTAAGTAATAAATGTCTTTGTATTGTTAAAAAAGAACGCCGTTTAAACCGACAGGTAGGCTGTAAGACATTTGATAGATAGATAGTTAGAAAGATAGATAGAAAGATGGGTAGATGAATAGATTGATAGATGATAAATAGTAAGATAGATTGAAAGATGGGTATATGAATAGATTGATAGATGATAAATAGTAAGATAGATATATTGATGATAGATAGTTAAAAAGAGGTATACTACTGTATAGATAGATGGATGATAGTTAGAAAGATTGATAAATAGATGATATATAGATGTAGATTTAAATTCAAAAATAGACTAGTCGGGTGTGTACAAATGTGTTTGTCTTTGCGTCCACAAGAGTTTAAACACCTGGTCATCGAACCCATTACTTCCACAATTATTACTGTTGCAGCGTTTTCCTCAAAGTCACTTTCAGGGAGATGTATGAGTGTGTGCGCGCGATCGAACGCGTGCGGGTTGAGTGCTACACACCGTGACCTACTTTTTGTGCGTGATGAGCCAAGCTGTGTGCACTAATACCCACATAGTAGTGTGCCCGTGTTTGTGCAGATAGACAGAACACGAGAACATACAGTGGACGAATAAATTCTTCTATATAGAGTGTGTGTGTGTACGTATGTGTGTACGTGTGTGTCGATGTGATCCTCTGTGTATGAAAGTTTTGATCTCTAATGCATAGCTTTGTGATAGGCAGGACATTATAATTGTGTGATAAGCAGGACAGTATAATTGTGTGATGAGCAGGACAGTATAATTGTGTGATGAGCAGGACAGTATTATTGTGTGATGAGCAGGACAGTATAACTGTGTGATAGGCAGGACAGTATTTTGTGTGATGAGCAGGACAGTATAACTGTGTGATAACCAGGACAGTATAACTGTGTGATAAGCAGGACATTATAATTGTGTGATGAGCAGCACAGTATTATTGTGTGATGAGCAGGACAGTATAACTGTGTGATAAGCAGGACAGTATAATTGTGTGATGAGCAGCACAGTATTATTGTGTGATGAGCAGGACATTATAATTGTGTGATAGGCAGGACTGTATAACTGTGTGATAAGCAAGACAGTATAATTGTGTGATGAGCAGGACAGTATAACTGTGTGAAAGGCAGGACAGTATAACTGTGTGATAAGCAGGTCAGTATAACTGTATGATGAGCAGGACAGTATAACTGTGTGATGAGCATGACAGCATAACTGTGTGATGAGCAGGACAATATAATTGTGTGATGAGCAGGACAGTATAATTGTGTGATGAGCAGGACAGTATAACTGTGTGATAACCAGGACAGTATAATTGTATGATGAGCAGGACAGTATAACTGTGTGATAACCAGGACAGTATAACTGTGTGATAAGCAGGACATTATAATTGTGTGATGAGCAGCACATTATAACTGTGTGAGGAGAAGACCATTGTAGTGTCACATTCAATTCCCTAAGGTAAACAGTGTTCGTAAATCACTCCTAGATAAATCATCCATGTCAAATTAAAGACGCACACTATAAATATGTAACCTAGAGATTGTGCTATTTATGTATTAATTCATGTGTGTTATCATGTATTATGTAAACATCTGTCTTGCAACATGTGTAGATCTGTATTTTGATGTGTTTTGAACGGTTGTGTATGCATTCTATACGTATGTGTGTGTGTACTATGTCGGTATGTATCAGGAGGTACGATACTATGATGTTAGTGTTCACATATTACGTAGGACATTTTAAGGGTATGTCTGCTGACAATGTCCTGTCTGTTTGATACGATGCCAAGCTGTGCATGTATAAACTCTATAATTTATCTTTTTGATATCATGCTGAAAGCCATAAATTATAAACAATAACACATATTGTCTACGTCAGGTGGTGGACTATTTTGAACGCGAGGCAATACGCAAACACGCAGGTACAAAATGTTCAGACATAATGTGTTCATGCGCGCAGATTTTTTTTTCTTTTATGTGATTTTTTAAAATACTAAACATTCAACATTCTAAATACGATTATCGCTAGTTATACAACAGTTTAACATCTTTCACATTTCTGTTATAAACTTACTGATTTGAGTGTCATTATAATTGTTGATTTCTTTTATTAGATTACTTTGCAGGCGATTTTTTTATTAATATTTCAATGTTTTATGCAGTTTAGAAATATATAAATATATATAATAAAATGATATATTTATGGGTATAAGGGGATATGAATAAGCTTGCAATTTAAAAAAAAAAAAGAAGTACAAGATAGAAAGATCAACACACCAGCGAATTGAAAAGATCAAAAACAAAAATGTGTTAACTTACTGCGAAATGCTTGTGAGCTGTCCGTGTAGACAAAAGTCCCAGGAAATAAGCACAAGGGGTCGCCGTTTGGACACACACACACGCACACACGTGCGAGCTGTGAAGGGTTAAAAGCCAAGTCAATGAAAAAGTTTAAAACATCCAGTTAACAGGAGCCATGAAATAACTGCACAGTACACACCATCAATACAAGAAAAAATCACCACAACGAAAACAGAAGCAGGAACAACAGAAATATAAAGAGAGAGGGGGGGAGGGGTGTTTAATCTCCGGCAGAGTGACAGCACACGGACATACGAGTGGCCCCCAGGTTGGAGTGAGCGAGAGGCTGGGCAAAACGGCGCGCGCCGCTCACACGCATCCCCCCTCCCCACCCGCCAAGGTGGTACAGCGAGGTCGGTTAGTTACCTGAGAGCCGAACGATTTGCTGGCCCGAGATAAAGGCGCGTGCAGCTACAAGTTGCCAGGACCGCGAAAAAAAAAACAACATCTAAAGCCAAATTTTTAAATACATTTTTTTTAAGTTGTATTTTTTTTATAGTTTAAACAATACAATTTGAAATTTTTTAATTCCATTAACAAATTTTTTATTCATGACTTAAAAAAAACAAAGTCTTATAACACTCCTTAATGTTAATTTAACTTTTTTAAAGACTTTAATTAAGTTAATTTATGTGGAATTTTCGGGGCCAAATGTGAAACCTTTTAAAATAGTTAACAAAAATCCAACGGAATGGTGTTATATGTCCTTCCACGCGGAGTGATACTATAACTGTCAATCCGTGAGTTAATTTCATAAGCTGGCTCTAAACAAAATAAATAACACCTTTTTGATAAATATTTTATCAAGCTTCTCTCCGCAAGGGGGTGGAACACGGTGGTCGAGTGGCAGCGCGTTCGGCTGACGTACCAAAGGTCCTGGATTCGAATCCTGGTGCAGGCCCAGGCTATGATTTGTTCCTCCGGGACTGGCAGGTGTCCCTGAATCTACCCAGCTCTGATGGATGTGTATTATCATGTGTATTAATCATGAGATAGTTTCTATGAAAATAAAATAAATATATTGCATGAGCGTGCCACTCCCGTATGTTGTGAGTTGTATGATGTACCGTATGTTATATGTTGCTGTTTATGTTGTTGTAAATTTCTCGTATTGTTGATGTTTGTTTTCCTAAATCGTCTTTTGTTATAGTTTTAAACATTGCTATATTGTCTTCAATATAAAGATAAAACGTAAACTATAAAAGTGAATAATAACATGAAAGTTTACAGCGTCTTCTTATCTTATATATTACAGACGCTGCTTCTTCTTATCTTATATATTACAGACGCTGCTTCTTCTTATCTTATAGATTACAGACGCTGCTTCTTCTTATCTTATATATTACAGACGCTGCTTCCTCTTATCTTATATATTACAGACGCTGCTTCTTCTTATCTTATATATTACAGTCGCTGCTTCTTCTTATCTTATATATTACAGACGCTGCTTCTTCTTATCTTATATATTACAGACGCTGCTTCTTCTTATCTTATATATTACAGACGCTGCTTCTTCTTATCTTATATATTACAGACGCTGCTTCTTCTTATCTTATATATTACAGACGCTGCTTCTTCTTATCTTATAGATTACAGACGCTGCTTCTTCTTATCATATATATTACAGACGCTGCTTCTTCTTATCTTATATATTACAGACGCTGCTTCTTCTTATCTTATATATTACAGACGCTGCTTCTTCTTATCTTATATATTACAGACGCTGCTTCTTCTTATCTTATATATTACAGACGCTGCTTCTTCTTATCTTATATATTACAGACGCTGCTTCTTCTTATCTTATATATTACAGACGCTGCTTCTTCTTATCTTATATATTACAGACGCTGCTTCTTCTTATCTTATATATTACAGACGCTGCTTCTTCTTATCTTATATATTACAGACGCTGCTTCTTCTTATCTTATATATTACAGACGCTGCTTCTTCTTATCTTATATATTACAGACGCTGCTTCTTCTTATCTTATATATTATAGACGCTGCTTCTTCTTATCTTATATATTACAGACGCTGCTTCTTTTTATCTTATATATTACAGACGCTGCTTCTATAAAGAAGATTATTGTGGCCTACGCTCATCCGTGATTTGAGTCTAGTCTTACATTTCTATTAGTGTTTTTTTTTATTAGCGACCAGGATTAGTAAGAATATATATAGACATATATAAATATTGACGTGCATAAATATTGACATGTTATATAAATACAGACATGTATAAATAAATAAATATAGATTGATATAATTCTATTATGCCTTTAATATCACTGTCCACAAATATTTTACAAGAAACCTCGTAAGCCAGTGGAGATTTCAACATCGAAACATTCACAATCGCTTTTGCATATTAATTTACTTAAATTCTCCCCATCAGACGATCGCTTTGCGAGATCAGCAGTTCTATTTATAGATCGGTTTTATAAAGTAACCTTTTGGAAGTACTCGTGTGTGTGTATGTCTGTGTAAGTGATTGTGTTGTTGTTGTTAGTTGCTTTTTTCTTCTTTCTCCGCTGATGTGATTATCGCCAAACACAACACACCTAACGAGCAGCAGATAATAGAAGGTCATATTATCTTCTTTCCGTGACCTCTGGCTCAGAGAACGCGATCAAGACGTTTAAGAAATAAATATATTAGATCTACATTTACATATTTATTTCTACTGCGTTAAATGCGAAAGAAAACATTCATGATGTGAGTCCCGGATTTATTAAATGGGGTAGACTGACTATCATAAACATAAAAAAATTAGAACAAATTCAGAAAAGAGCTGCAAGGTTCATAACTAGCGAATATTCACAACTAACAAGAGTAACACCAAACATCAAATCACTAAACCTAGAAACACTAAAGTACAGAAGGGCAAAGAATAAAGTAGTTATAATAATTAAGGCATTAAACTCTAATTTAGAAATATAACCCATGTTGCAATGTTCAGATAAACATAAGGACAAAAACACTTTCCTTATGCGAGAACAATCGCATATAAGTAGGCCTACTATTTCTTCCCGAGTGGCATACGAGCATGGAATTGGTTGCCTGAACAAACCAGGAAAACAGTTACTTAACATCATTTAAAACATTAATAAAAATGCAGGACTAGACTCGGACCACGGATGAGCGTAGGACGTAATAATCTTCTTTATAGAAGGAGCGTCTGTAATAAGCTTATAATAGATCAGATAAATTTTATTAAAAAGGTAGAGGAGTAATTGCGAACTAATTACTCTAATGAAGGCTAGGAGAAAAAGAACGAAACATAAATTTGATGATTCGGAAATGCAAGCATTCATGTCTTTTTTCAGATATTTGATATATATGTTAGTGAACAAATTGTTGAGTATGTTTTATAGGTCGTGATATTACATCTCCATGGTTACACACTTGGTTGACAATAATTTAGACTTTAGACTGATGGGATTGTGGTTTATAATAGTTTGTTTCGCGAAATCGGCATGACATTCAATTGGGATTTTACAATGGCTAATACGTTCAGTGAGATGTTGTACAATACAGGAGGTTTATTTTAGTTGGCATCTAGGTGACATTCTGTTGACAACTAATCTTCATTTCATTTGCTAGTTTGCTTTCGAGGACCAAGAAAGTCTTCATGTCAGGAAAGAGACAAGAGAGAGAGAGAGTAAGAGAGAGAGAAAGTGACAAGAGGGAGAGAAAGAGAGTGAGAGAAAGAGAGAAAGAAAGAGGGAGAGAGAAAGAGAGAGAGACAAACATTGTTGTTGTGCTAATTATTCTTGGAGAACTTTGCTGCTATTGTACCTTCATCAAAATCATACTTTTAGGTTTGTCTTTGAATCGTTATTTACGGAGCCGCAACATTCTTATTCTAAACTCTTCTTACACCTTCCCACTTGACCCATGATGTCCCTTTCCAATGCGGTGCTTCTATTGTTTGTCTGGTTTAAGCAGTAAAGAATATATAATATAGTAATAAAGCATACGACAGTCCAGCGTCTTCCACGATGTTGCGTTGGTATGATCGGATCTTGATATTCGATGCACACTCTGGAGTACAAGAGAGGCCGACCGAAACCATACCGAAAGTTAAAGATTGACTTGAGGCCATTTGCCTACTTTCGGCGCCAGAACCAAAATCGAATTTCGGTCAGCCTGTAGTTTGCAATCATCCTTTGAAAAAAAAAGTGTTTCAGTGTGACACTTGGCTCACACAGTGTGATCTGCAAGATATCCAATAGAGTTATGACTTCTGCAGATTTATATGCCTGTAATTTATTTAGATATCGGGTACAGTGGTCGAGCGGAAGAGCGTTCGACTGGTGATCCGAAGGCTATGGGTTCGAATCCTGGTGAAGGCTAGGATTTGTTCCCGGGAATGGAGGGTGCCCCTGAGTAACCCCTGATGGGTTACCTGATATTTGTTGGGGTTAAGTAAAGGCGGCTGGGCATTGTGCTGGCCACACATCCCTTAGTATGAATTTATGTAAATACGATCAATGAGACGATTTGATACTGCATGCAAGAAGAAATGTTACCTTTCCCCTTGACTTTATAGGTGTGCTAATAGACGATGAATTGGCGTGCGCGCTTCGTGTCCGTGCGTCTATCTGTACCGCAAAGGTCCACGGTGGAAAAGAAAGTGACCTTTTGTCTGGGAGATTAGAGCGGGGGGGGGGGGGCACCTGGCCACAGGCAGATTGCGAGACAGAGTTCTGGATTACTTTTTGGTCAGCTTGACATTTGCAGGCGTGACCAGAGCGTGAGTAATTAGATGTCATGCGGTAGTTGATGACTGATTGAATGTCATTGTATTTGTCTTGATCATGGGCTCATTTAACTTAATACGTTAGAGGGTAAAGGTATTAAAAAACCTGATCAATCAATTATTATTGGAGACATTCGAAGTAAATAATATAATATTATGCTAGTTTTTTTTTCAAAACATTAAAATGTGTACTGAATAGGGATGTACAGACCTGCCAAGTGGCATTCGGGTATGGAATGGGTTACCTGCACAAAACATAAAAACCTACAACATCATTTGAAACCCTAATTAAATGCTAGACTAGACTGAAACTACGGATAAGCGTAGGACGCAATAATCTTCATTATAGAAGGAGCGTCTGTAACATATTAGATAGGACTTGATGTGCAAATAGTGAACAGTGGAAGACGAAGTAGCGATTTCAAACGTATTTTTAAGAAAGGCTTAGACATGTACACAAGAAACCAGGTCGTTAGATGGTGGATAGATCGATTGGTTGATAATAAGAAAGATATAGAAATAGATAAATATACAAATAAATAGACAGATAGTCAGTCAGAAAGAAAAAACAAGATAGATGGATAGACTAGATAGATAGAGAAAGACTGACAGGCAGACAGACACACAGACAGACAGTCAGATAGATAGATAGATAGAAAGATAGATAGATAGATAGACAGATAAATAGATAGATAGATAGATAGATAAATAGATAGATAGATAGATAGATAGATAGATAGATAGATAGATAGATAGATAGAGAGTGAGATATATAGATAGATAAATAGATAAATAGATAAATAGAGAGTGAGATATATAGATAAATAGATAGATAGATAGATAAATAGATAGATAGATAAATAGATAGATAGATAAATAGATAGATAAATAGATAAATAGATAGATAGATAGATAGATAAATAGATAGATAAATAGATAAATAGATAGATAGATAGATAGATAAATAGATAGATAAATAGATAGATAGATAGATAGATAGATAAATAGATAGATAAATAGATAGATAAATAGATAAATAGATAAATAGATAGATAAATAGTTAGAAAGATAGATAGAGAGTGAGATAGATGGATAGATAAATAGATAAATAGATAGATAGATAGATAAATAGATAGATAGATAGATAGATAGATAGAGAGTGAGATAGATAGATAGATAAATAGAGAGTGAGATAGATAAATAGATAGATACATAGATAGATAGATAGATAAATAGATAGATAGATAGATATATAAATAGATAGATAGATAGATAGATAGATAGATAGATAGAGAGAGAGAGTGAGATAGATAGATAAAAAGAGAATGAGATAGATAAATAGATAGATAAATAGATAGATAGATAGATAGATAGATAAATAGATAGATAGATAGATAGAGAGTGAGATAGATAGATAAATAGAGAGTGAGATAGATAAATAGATAGATAGATAGATAGAGAGTGAGATATATAGATAAATAGATAGATAGATAGATAGATAGATAGATAGATAGATAGATAGATAGATAGATAGATAGATAGATAGATAGATAGATAGATAGATAGATAGATAGATAGATAGATAGATAGATAGATAGATAGACAAATAGATAGATAGATTACTTAGTTATTCCTTTCCTTTTGTCGGTTTGGACTTGTAGATTCAAATGTATTGTTTTCAAATCATTCAATGTCCATTGAATCTGGCCTATTGGCTTTACAACAGAAATTAATGTTGTGCAGTAATTAATGAAACGTTGGGTAAAGCTGATACACTAACTAATTATCAATTCTATAGTGATTAATGACACGCTACATATAGCTTTGTATTGTAAAGTAAACACACTGACCTATGTAATTTGAACACTGCTCGGTTATATAGTTCAGTGGTTAGAGTTAGGCACATTTAACAAAAAATGAATTTACATAAAACCAAAGTAATTAAAGTAATAAATAGTTATAAAGAGATATAATCACAATATAGAAAAACAATTCATTTTATTTTATGTCTATAAATGATCGTTATTTCGAAACGTAATGTTGAATTTTATGTTATTATTTTAATGTAAATATTGTTAACTTACAACTATTTTGTCTTCGTTGACCAAGTGGCGCGTTGCTATGGTAAACGTTTGTGTTTGTTGGCAGTTTTGGTGCCAAATTTTATTCAGCGTGCCAAAGTTTGAAATGCCCTATATTAAATCAACATTTAAATGTGTTGGCGCTTTAATAAGCTTACACTTTTATTTGGCTTTTTTTGGGGCTTTAAAACGCCTATCTGGCTTTATTGGCCAGAGATTTTGGGAGGAGGGATGGCGAGGGTGGGGTCTTCTAATCGATGGTTGAAATGTCGAGCAACTAGCAGGAGTTCCGGGTATGTTGGTTGTAATGTCGGGTGTGTTCGTTTTAATGTTGGGTGTGTTCGTGTTTAGTCGCGTGTGTTCGTTTTTATGTTGGGTGTGTTCGTGTTTAGTCGGGTGTGTTCGTGTCAATGTCGGGTGTGTTCGTGTTTTATCGGGTGTGTTCGTGTTTTGTCGGGTGTGCTCGTGTTAATTTCGGTTGTGCTCGTGTTCATGTCGGGTGTGATTGTGTTTTGTCGGGTGTGTTCGTGTTTAGTCGGGCGTGTTCGGTCCACAAAGCGTAAAAAAAGGCGTCTTCTTTTGTTTTGATGAATTGCCGATAAAGTCACGTGACCGGAAAGCAAGCAGAATGAAAGGAAGGAGTGGAGGAATGTTCTACACAGACCTACGTTCGCCTTCCAAAGATGAAAAGAAAGAGCAGATATAGAGGTAGACTAGGTAACAGACATGGAGATGAGATTGTTTTTTCTACTGACTAACTCAAAGATCTGCATGTACAAACATCTGTTAGTGACATTCGTGTTACGTTTTACAAAAGCATGAAGGAGAAGGTATCGAATTAAAAACCTGGACCTGGGTTTTCTTTTCGTTTTCCTGTGTGGAGTTTGTTAAAGTTTGTTTGTCTGTCTGCGCGTGCTTTTTTTTTGTACTGGCGTCTGAAGAAACTTAATACTACAATTTTGAATATGCAATTATTTTGGTTATTTTTATTTATACTAATGTTGAAAACATTTTCGTTTCTTTGTGTCCATGTCTTCTTGTTGTTTGTTTTATTGTGAGTTCATCTTTGTATTCCCTAACAAGCACTATTTTGGACCAATATTGGGCCAACATTAAGCCAATATTGGACAAATATAGTGTGCTGACAGGATTAAGTTTATTTTTCTCCTCATGGTTAGAAAACGGTAGAAAACCAAATCATCTAAATGGTTTACAATATAAAAAAAACAATAATTGTAAACTATGGTCCTCTTCGAGGTAGTGTCCTTATTGATAGGCCTATAAATCATTTGCCTAATAGCACCAATTACAGGAACAAAAAGTAAACTTTGTAATTGCAGACTATCATATAATATATTGGACAATATAGCAACAACAAATTAGGCCTTTTTTAAATTATTAGAATAAAACCTAGACTAGAAGACTAAAATAAAATGGAACTATGGCTGGCACAGAATAAAACCTAGACTAGAAGACTAAAATAAAATGGAACTATGGCTGGCACAGAATAAAACCTAGACTAGAAGACTAAAATGAAATGGAACTATGGCTGGCACAGAATAAAACCTAGACTAGAAGACTAAAATAAAATGGAACTATGGCTGGCACAGAATAAAACCTAGACTAGAAGACTAAAATAAAATGGAACTATGGCTGGCACAGAATAAAACCTAGACTAGAAGACTAAAATAAAATGGAACTATGGCTGGCACAGAATAAAACCTAGACTAGAAGACTAAAATAAAATGGAACTATGGCTGGCACAGAATAAAACCTAGACTAGAAGACTAAAATGAAATGGAACTATGGCTGGCACAGAATAAAACCTAGACTAGAAGACTAAAATAAAATGGAACTATGGCTGGCACAGAATAAAACCTAGACTAGAAGACTAAAATAAAATGGAACTATGGCTGGCACAGAATAAAACCTAGACTAGAAGACTAAAATAAAATGGAACTATGGCTGGCACAGAATAAAACCTAGACTAGAAGACTAAAATAAAATGGAACTATGGCTGGCACAGAATAAAACCTAGACTAGAAGACTAAAATAAAATGGAACTATGGCTGGCACAGAATAAAACCTAGACTAGAAGACTAAAATAAAATGGAACTATGGCTGGCACAGAATAAAACCTAGACTAGAAGACTAAAATAAAATGGAACTATAGCTGGCACAGAATAAAACCTAGACTAGAAGACTAAAATAAAATGGAACTATGGCTGGCACAGAATAAAACCTAGACTAGAAGACTAAAATAAAATGGAACTATGGCTGGCACAGAATAAAACCTAGACTAGAAGACTAAAATAAAATGGAACTATGGCTGGCACAGAATAAAACCTAGACTAGAAGACTAAAATAAAATGGAACTATGGCTGGCACAGAATAAAACCTAGACTAGAAGACTAAAATAAAATGGAACTATAGCTGGCACAGAATAAAACCTAGACTAGAAGACTAAAATAAAATGGAACTATAGCTGGCACAGAATAAAACCTAGACTAGAAGACTAAAATAAAATGGAACTATGGCTGGCACATTTTTTTATATTTAGAGTGTCAATAAAACAATAGCGAATAAAAAAACTTTTTCAGTCATGGTCAGTCTGTAATTCAAACTAATCCTCATCTATAATATAACATATATCTTCTCTCTATGAACTATTCACTAAAGATAACATTTAGATTTTCATTACCTGTGAATATTCACACTTGCCAACTATAAAACCATTAGCAAAATCAATAGTATAAGAAACATTCAGAAAACTTCGGTAAAAGTAGAGAAGTAATAAAATATAAAAATCTTCAATTCTAACTTAAAAATACAGCACAGGAACCTAAAAAAACAATCAGAAAGACATAAATAAAACATTGTTTCTTTTTCCATTAGCAAGTACAAATTTATTTAAATTATTCCTTTTTTTTTTTTGCATTCTGGCATAGAATGGGTTGTCAAAACAAACCAGGAAAAAATCATTGACTACCATAATCAAAATACAAGTCTAGATTTAAACCTGATAATAAACCTCAGATACAATAATTTTCTTTATAAGAAGGAAAGTCCGTAACATAATAATATAAAGTAAAATCTCAACATAAATAGCGGGATGAGAGTCAAAGTCTTATAGCTCATTAGATCTGCCTCAGGAAGATACTTCAGATAAACCGCATGGTCGGGATGAAGAATGAAGAATTGTGGCAGAGGACAAAGCAAGACCCCCATCAGCCAAAAGAAAAATAGACGGAAATGGATTGGCCAATCTCTCAAAAAACCAACTGAAGACATCACGAGACAAGCTCTCCAATGGAACCCACAGGGTCAAAGAAAAGCTGGCAGGCCCAAGAACAATATGGAGAAGATCGTGCGAGGAAGAAATTAAGCAGTGCGGAATGACGTGGGGTGAACTAAAGAAATCCGCCCTGAACCTATCGCTTTGGAGACTTGCTGATGCCCTTTTTTCCACAAGGGATGCAAGGAAATAACTCAGGTGAGTCAAGATCTGTGTATACAATAGTAGCTGTCTATTAGAAGATTTCCAACTTACATGTAGTCTTGATCAAATGATATTAAATTACATTATCAGGTATGGATGATATGGGTTTTATTTACCTCAAATTAAACCCAATATCTTTGCGCTCTTAAGACCAGGAAACGCTGCATTAGTGACCCGAAGACCTTGTGGTTCGAAATTCTCACCGTCTCGTTTCTTTTCTATGTATTTCAGTCAAGTAAAAGAAACCAGTGTCATTGTGCTGGGTACAGAATAATCTTCTTATGTCATAGTTGCAGGAAACTTAAAAAACTTTTCTCAAAAGAGCTTTAATTGCCAGCCAAACAAAAATCTTACAAAACATGTCTTTTCAACCAGAAAAATGCTAACTGATAAGGGTATCCAAGAAAAAGAAACACATAATAACAAACTTCATTCATGGTAAAGAACTAACTCAAACTAGCAATGCAAAGTACTTAGGAGTAATAATAAAGGATAAGTTATCTTGGAACCCTCATATTAATTAAGCAATTAAAAAAATAAAACAAAACATTAGGCTTCATAAAAAATGAACTTTTATTAATATGATAAGAATATAAAACTAAAATGGCCTATACTAGAATATGCATCATCTGTATGGGACCCATCCACTAATGAAAACATTGAAAAATTAAAACAAATCCAGTAGAGAGTGACGAAGTTCATAACTAGCGAATATTCACAACTAACAAGAGTAACACCAATAGTCAAATCACTAAACCTCGAAACACTAGAGGACAGAAAAGCAAAGAGTAAAGTAGTAATAATACATAAGGCATTAAATTATAATTTAGAAATACAACCCAATAACAACCTGTTTCACTGCTCAGATAAACATATGGACAAAAACACTTTCCTTATCCCTTATGCGAGAACAAATGCATAAAAGTATTCTTTCTTCTCGAGTGACATCCGGACATGGAATGGGTTGCCTGAACAAGCCAAGAAAACCAGTATTTTAACATCATTTAAAATACTAATATAAATGCAAGATTAGACTCGGACCACGGTGAGCATAGGACGCAATAATCTTCTTTATAGAAGGGGTGTCTGTAATATATAAGATAAGAAACAAATTTTAAAAGTTACGGTATGTATTTATTTCCCTTGAATAATATTTAGCTAGAACGAAATAGAAAGATTCCTCGATTCGAAGTTCTTGATTTCCATGGTCAGAAGTGAAGTACTCTGATCTCTAGTTCCCTGATCTCTAGTTCCCTATTCTCTAGTTCCCTGATCAAGAGTTTCTAGCTATGGAGTTCCCTAATGTATATTCCCCTTATATAGAGTTTCTTAATCTGAAGTTCCTTGATCTGGAGTTCCCTCCCTATTTTGGAGTTCCGTGAAATAGACTTTCCTTGTATGAAGTTTAGGATCTAAACTTCCTTGATATGTTGTTCCCTGGTAAGATGACCTCTGGGTTTTTTTAGTAGCCCCGAATTTCGAACTATTAGATTTTGTTCACTGCAATGACGGTGTACTGTTCATTCTTCAGCATATAAAGGCTTACAGTATCTCGAGCTTCTAGACGCCCCATTCATTCCATGGCACTGTCCCGGGGAGCTGTGAGAGGAGGGAGAGGGGTGGGGGAGGAGCTTGCGTGCCTTGTTGACCTCTAAACTTGCAGGTACACATGTGACCTCTTAAAGCCCTTACCAAGGTTAGTAAGTTAGTGGCGAGATAAAAGGGTGCCTTACTCTACTCCTTACCTTATCCCCCCTCCCCCCCCCCCCACACACACGTACAAACAAAGGATGTAACAGAAACCATGGAGTGCACATTCAATCACAATGTTAGAAACAAGGCGTACACTAGCGAAGAAAGAAATAGGATACAGTGGCAACACCATAAAACGAGTTTGTCCATTAACACACAGGAGGTCAACACGGCTGACCAGTGAGGTGAAACGGGGAGATATGAATGTGTAACGAGAAGTCAAGTAGAAAGTGATTTAGGAGTGTAGAAGAAAGTTGTTGTTTGAGATATATAGAAGATGAGGCTAGATGATGTAATTCAATGTAGATTTAGATCTAAGTTTATTTTTTATACTTGTTTTGTTAGTAAATAAACACTTAGCTTGCTGTATACCCGATTTCACAGTGTTATTATTATTGATTGAAAGAGGCATATAACAGTCGTCACTCCGACGACTATAACTATGTCATAATTGTCACATCAGCAGCTACCAGAGTGACAGTGACATTAACATGCTTTAGACCCCTACTGCCTTACTTATATGTTAGGTCGGTTATTGATTCATTTATTTGATTTGTCCTATGTAGGCCCTATGTACAGTTTTAAATCATCAATGTTATATTTATTAGCCTAGAGATTATATCCGTGTTCTTAGTTGTATGTTAATTGCGCTTTGAGCTTACATTATGTTTGTAGGCATAGTGCCGGTCACACAATCACCTAGTATGCCGTGTCCACGGAAACTGGCGAACGCTGCTTCACCGGCCCTATGGATCAATTCGGCCCGACGGGATACTTGATAAAAAAAATTAAATTAATATCACTGTATTTTTCTTAGATTAATATAAATATATTTTTTTTAGAAAAAATATATATTTATTTTACTTAGATTGATATGATTATATTTTTTTTTTGTATAGATTATTATATTTTTCTTAATATTAATATAGTTTGCTTATAAATAATATTATCCATATTATCAATGAATATAGACTAGACAGATTAATATAATAATATAATTTTATTTAGCTTAGAGAGACATTCATATCTTTGTCTCATTGTATACTAACTAATACTATCAAATTGTGAATGAAAAGATAAAGGTGGGTTACGTTCCACAAAGGGAAGCTACCCAGGGTATTCTTAAAGACTGTTCAACGAAAGATGCCAACACTATTATATGATAGCCAGAGTTATCAATCTTAATACCAAGGGAGATAATACAATAATGTTATGGAAGAGCAAAATTACTTTGTCTATCAATGTTGTCGTTCCCCCAACCGATAAATAAATCTATTATTTTTACAATGGGAATGCCCCTTGTCATTATGGGAATACCCCTTGTCATTCATTCCTTTTTGTACCCCCACATATTTTTTTTAAAATAGTAAATTAGCACAACCTACAAGGCCGATTGGGCTGAGTTAATCGATTTAGAAATGTCTTTTAAAAAACAACGGACGAGACTTTCGGCTCTAAAGTACAGGCCGTTACGATGTAAAGGAGTGGACCATAAGTGGGAGGGGAGAACACCAAGATCCTGTCCGAGACTAACCAGCCCTCGGCACGCCGTTAAGGCGTGTCGCGTAGCATATGGTATTGTCTCCACAGCCACGTGAACTACGCTACAAGTGCGTACCGTATGCGGCCCACCAAGTGGATTTTTGTACTTTTCGTGAACTTCAGACAGCTCGTACTGATGCATATCAAATTTTATTGCTAATTTTATATACATAACATACCTATTACTAGTGATAAGTAGTAAAATGAGTTGTGATGTATGAAGTGTTTCTTGTTTACTACTGGGTGCGGTTGTTGGGGGGGGGGGGGGGGAAGGGACCTTGACACATCTCTTAAGTGGTAAAATGGCACATGCATGTGGGCCACGTGTTTGAGGCCCTGGGTTAGAGCTAGAAGAAACGTGTGACGTGTGACGTAACAGTCCAAAACTTTTTTTATGAGCATTGACAAGACCATGAAGATAGATACATGCTATAGATTAAGAAGATACCGTAGATGTTATACAAGCGTTTAATGAGCATTGACAAGACCATGAAGATAGATACATGCTATAGATTAAGAAGATACCGTAGATGTTATACAAGCCTTTAATGAGCATTGACAAGACCATGAACATAGATACATGCTATAGATTAGGAAGATACCGTAGATGTTATACACACCCTTTATTGGTTATATGCCTAGGAGTTTTAGACAAGGAACTTGCAGGGAAGCCATTTGGCATGCAAAAACTTTTCCCAAAAATAATAAATGACAGAAGAAAAGTTCTACTCCTGAAAGTTCTACTCATGAAAGTTCTACTCCTGAAAGTTCTACTCCTGAAAGTTCTACTCCTGAAAGTTCTACTCCTCAAACTGAAAGAATCTTAGGCGAAATTAGAAAGAGGTGCATAACTTATAAATGGCATGTTGATAACACCAGAGGGGACATGGATCAAGGTGACTTGAAGTCACACAGTCACCTTAGAAGCCAGGAGGCACCCAAAAACCAACAAACGGGGCAGCATCAGGTGTCACGACCCCGTCAACGTCACCACCAACAACCCAGATACCGGCATTCACAACTTGCCCAACATCAGTCTCTGTCAGGTCATAACCCAGCGGGCACACCACGTCGTATCGACGGGGGGAAAAACGTGTTTTCCACGTGTTTTCGTGGTTTCTACGTTTTTTTCCCCGTCTATACGACGTGTTGTGCCCGCTGGGAAACAGCAACCTCCACACACAACAACGAAAACTGCAGCAAATTCAACAACAGCAGCATGAGTTTCATAATGAGCACTTTGTCCGTACGTAATGTGTGGATGACCCCCCCTCCCTCAGGCCGTACGTAATGTGTGGATGCCCCCCCCCCCCCAGTGCCTTACTTTTATAAATAGCTCGATAACAGCAGAAGTAAAATTTGCTACCTGCTGTTATGTCTCCATTGTGGCGGCAATTAAAACTTGCTTTTTTTTTAATTTAAACTGTAAACTCCTCCCACCATCCCCACCCCCTTTCCAAGGTTACGTTCTACAACTAAGACTGTGTAAATAATATGACTAAATTTAGCATCAGTCGTTTATTTCACGTGCCAGTTTTAATCGACGTTTACGCTTTACAAAAAAAAAAAAAAAATTACACAGAATTTCCTTTTAAAAATCTGGCCACAGTTAAGTAAAGGCGAGCAACTCTCAGAATTTGACAATCACTGTGGGTTTATGTAACGATCAAATGTGTTAATTTTTTTTTTAATTTATATTGAAATAGATACAGAATTTTCTTGTAAAAATTAACACTATATCATCTATGTTTGTAAAGTTTAGAGATTATTAATTTGTTCTATATCCTTTTTAGTCTAGAGGTGTAGATAATTACATCCATGATTTTGCTTGTCTGTTGCTCAATGTTAAATGCGCTCTAAGCTTACATTATGGTTGTTGGTAGCACAGAATAGGTATATTTATTCTGTGGTTGGTAGCGCTATATAAATAGAATTTGTATTATTAGTACTGTCTATTGGTTGTATGATGCTTTATTTGTTATTGAGACCAATGGTCGTACAGCGCAACTCTCCATGCAATTTAGCCAGCTCATTAATTTCAGTCCAGTCCACAATTAGTATTAGCCAACTTCTTTTTTTTGGGGGGGGGGGGAGGGGGATTTGATTATTTCCTGTTCGTAAATAAATCGTTTCGTTTTATAATCTGTTCACTGAAAGCCATTATACAGCCATATCAAGGTGGGAATGTAAGGAGACGCCTGGAGTCTAGGAATGAGTTATGGGTGTGGTCCCTTATCAATACATACAATTTTGGTATGTTTTAACGGTGTTATCAATTGTAAATGTGTTGCGCTAACAGTGTGGTGGCAAAATGGATATAAACCCCCGGCTTCAGTTACCATTTCACATCACCGCCCAACGCATAATCGCATTATATACATCATCGCCCAGCACACATAATGGCCCAGCCCACACAATTGTCCAGTCCACATTATTGTCCGGCCCACATCATTGCCTAGTCCACATCATTGCCTAGTCCACATAATTGCCTAGTCCACAACATTGCCTAGTCCACATCATTGCCTAGTCCACATCATTGCCTAGTCAACATCATTGCTTAGTCCACATCATTGCCTAGTCCACATCATTGCCTAGTCCACATCATTGCCTTGTCAACATCATTGCCTAGTCCACATAATTGCCTAGTCCACATCATTGCCTAGTTTCACATCATTGCCTAGTCAACATCATTGCCTAGTCCACATCCTTGCCTAGTTCCACATCATTGCCCAGTCAACATCATCATTGCCTAGTCCACATCATTGCCTAGTCAACATCATTGCCTATTTCCACATTATAGACGGGCCAATATTATTGCCTACTCCCCCCACACAAACATCATTGCCTAGTCAACATCATTGCCTATTTCCACATCATTGCCTAGTCCACATCATTGACTAGCCCACATCATTGCCTAGTCAACATCATTGCCTAGTCCACATCAATCCCTAGTCCACATCATTGCCTAGTCCACATCAATGCCTAGTCAACATCATTGCCTAGTCCACATTATTGCCTAATCCACATCATTGCCTAGTTCCACATCATTGCCTAGTCAACATCATTGCCTAGTCCACATCATTGCCTAGTTCCACATAATTGCCCAGTCAACATCATTGCCTAGTCCACATCATAGCCTAATCAACATCATTGCCTATCTCCACATCATAGACGGGCCAATATTATTGCCTACTCCCCCCACACACACACATCATTGCCTAGTCAACATCATTGCCTAGTCAACATAATTGCTTATTTCCACATCATTGCCTAGTCCACATCATTGCCTAGTCCACATCATTGCCTATTTCCACATCATAGACGGGCCAACATTATTGCCTACTCCTCCCCCCCACACACACATCATTGCCTAGTCAACATCATTGCCTAGTCCACATCATTGCCTATTTCCACATCATAGACGGGCCAACATTATTGCCTACTCCCCCCACACACACACATCATTGCCTAGTCCACATCATTGCCTATTTCCACATCATAGACGGGCCAACATTATTGCCTACTCCCCCCACACACACACACATCATTGCCCACTTTATATCGTTGCCCAACGAACATCATGACCCAACCCCACATGATTGCCTAGAGCACACATCACATACCCGGCCCACATATGAGCACTCACTCCTACAGTCGCTGGTACACTGTTTTCAGTGATCCAAATCCCACAATGAACACGCTGACTTAGGCAGGCAACCGACCTACGCCTCGAATTTACCTGAGCTATCTATCAGGGGCTCCCAAACCGTACCTCACAATGGCCTCCACGTAGTTCATCAACACCGGATAACTACGGCAGTGATCTTATACTACAAATAGTGAAATGGCCCATGTACTATATCGTAAATCCCATGGATCCTCGTCGAAGAAAAGGGCGTAGGTACTAGTATTATTTATAGGCCTAATAACTTATAGTAGGCCTATTCTTTAGCCATTCTTTACTAACAGCTATGCACATATTTCCTCTATGTTAGTTTTTATTGTCTTTTAAAAGGTAGTTCTTTTTAAACCAGTTAAATAAACAAAAGAATTGTTTCTTAACGTTTTTAACATTCCTTCGTTCTGTTGTGAAAGTTTTTGTATATATATCAGACCACAAAAACTATCTGGCATGTGTTTATACAGAGTTCGGGGCTCCATGAGAAATTTTCCTGCCAACTAATCATTGGTATGGCTCCATTGCAGTTTTTAGAGTTATAAATAGATCTATTGAAGAGTATTCTGGTGAATGCATGAAATTTTACTTGAAAATAAGTTTCCATTAAGTTAACTATCCATCTATTTTATATCCATCTATCCACAAAGCGGACCATCAATTCGTGTTGTTGTTTTTTTCATAGACCATCATTGGGCCACACGCTGGGTATCGCTACTGTTAAACTAATTAACAGCTTGTTTTTTTTTAACCATATAACAAAGTTGGTTATAGTTATTGTTCTTTGAACGGTTGTATGCAGCTTTCATATGAAATAAGCTTCGCGCCATTGTTACATTGAAAATGACAAAAGACTATGAAGACAAAAAAACAACATTATTACTCACCAAGACTAGGATGAAACCAGCTGAAAAAGTCGAGAGTATGTAATACACACAAGGCCTAGAGCGAGGTGTGTGACAGCGTGCACGTGGCACAAGCTTACAGGTAACAAGATTGAGCCTGGGGTATGTGTGTGTGCGTGCGTGTAATAGATATTTCTCTTAGTTCTTACATCACGTGTGTTAGGCTAAAGACTGCTCATACCAAGGCTGGAACACGCCAGAGTCTTGCTTGTCTGGAAGGTGAGTAGCAGCTCCCTCTCGCAAGAACTGGAAGAACAATTGTACACCTTGCTCGGGTGTTCTCGCACCGGTGAAATGAAGGGGCGCTGTGTCTGGTACGTTGAAGGTACTGGAACTTATCATTTGAAATTTTAAACCAGGTATCAACTGGGAGCGTTCTTGGAGAACTGGGTGATGAGTAGCATTTTTTAAACATGGGTCGTGGGCGTTTTTCAAACATTTTACTGGGTCAACTTTAGGCAATCTTTTTTTTAATGGATCAAAACTATCTAAGAATATTTGAAGACATAATATAATTTTATAAAATTCTGCCTCATTTCACTGAATGCTAAGTATTTTTTATATTAATAATATTTAAATGACGTAGACATTTTTCATATTTTGTAAAAGGCTTTTTTTTCTCATTATTAATAGGTCATGGTCAGATCTTTTTCTTCAGGTATTAAAACGGTCAAATATTGGTCATTTTTTTTATATATGGACTAGGGCTTATATTATAGTGGTTCGCATATGTCCATTTCATATGTAAAGTTTAAAGAACTGAAGTTGAAGCATTGTTAATATTTTGTGTTGCACGGTCTGTACAATTCATACAGGACATAAATGACTTCTTTAGTTCTATATTTAATATGTACAATTCATACAGGACATAAATGACTTGTTTAGTTCTATATTTAATATGTAAACACTCCACCATATTTAATATGCACATTATATGGACATGTTAAAGACATTACATGGACAATATATGGGACAATATATGACCGAGTAATTTCCAAATGTGGGTCAGTGAAAAGTAGAAGCCATTGCTTTGATTTATTTGTTCAAAAGCTAAAAGTTGTGATTTTAAAATTATAATACAAGAGTCACGTGATTTTAAATGTCATTTTCAGCTCTGTAGAAACGGAAACAAACAACTGCACTATCCTTACGAGTGTTGGTCCAATATTTAAACTTTGGCCTATGTTGGTCCAATATCGGGCCAATATAGTTTGCTGTTAGAGACGGGCCCTGTGATTACTGTAATTATGGGCCGCAATGGAGTACATGGATATAGCTGAACAGTGGGTCTCCACTTCAAATTGTGGCAGAAATCGGGAATCCCCCCCTCTCTCTCTCTCTCTCTCTCTCTCTCTCTCTCTCTCTCTCTCTCTCTCTCTCTCTCTCTCCTCTTCCCACCCCCAGAACTGAAAGGTGTTTCCGATGTCCACCCAGTACTGATGCATGCCTGGCATCTGATAAAGAACATTAAGTTGTGCTGGCGACACAATCACCTAGTATACACATGGAAAAAAATAGAGAACTGGCTTTAATTATCACCATGAACCCCAAAAAAATGAAAATGAAAATTTATTCCTTTAACACAAAGGAACGGCCATTAATAGAAACACAGGCAGAATATCTATTGAACTGGGGTGTAGGCTAATCATATTAAAAAAGAACAAAAGAGGGCTTGGCATTGTGCCAACTTAGTTGTGCAGTTCCTTGTTGTTCATTTTACTCTACCAAACTCGGCAGGTTAAATGAAAAACAAATGTCAAGGCGGTGGAGATTGTTTAACGAGGCAGACGAGTAAGCCTTTCAGGCACTAGGCCTACAACTTAAGGCAGTGGGGCCGTGCAGACGTAGCCTACTGGTCACCCAACGAGTCAATGCGAGGCCAAAACCAGAGTCAGGAGTTTTAATCAATCAATAACAGTAGCCGGCTTACAGCAAAATTGTATAATACTAAAGTCACATAGGCCGGAAGCAGGCATAATTTGGGCCCAAACAAATATATGTGGCCTTATACCCTCTTACTAAAAAAACGGAAAAAAAAGGTATAGCCCTATTTAATTAAGTGAGTTGGAACGACTAGATAATGTAACTGTTAAATCTACTTGCCGATCGGAAAGTAAAAGGTCAGAAAAGATATTTAAAAAAGGAGGGCAGTGTAACTGTTAACTGTTAAGTCTACATGACGAGCGTACAGTGAAGGGTCAGAAAATACATACAAAAAATAAAAAAAGGTAGGCAACTCTAAATGCCTCAACGTTCCGTAAGACTACTTCCAAGTGCAAGTAAGATTCGCCATTCCCAAGTAAGTGTGTGAGTAGGTAGCAACCTATGTATACACCTACACTCAGAGAGCTCAGTGGTGAATGTATTCAAGGGTTAGGGTTCTTTGATTGTTCCAGCGTTTTCATCTTCAACACAATATATTTCAAGAAGTGACATGGCTTGTACCCCCTGATTGACGTCACTGCATCGTTTCTTTACAGGTCACTGACTGGAAAAAAAAAGGGGGGGGGGCGCGAAGTAAGAATAAAAATATATAAAAAAAGAAGGGGAAGGCACTGCATTTTAACAGGAAAGAGAACTCGCATCAGACACACACAAAGAGATATATACTGGGTATATAAAGTATACTTGGTATATATAATATACTGGGTATATATAAAGCCTGTATAAAGAAATAAATTCTAGTCAATGTTGGGGTTTGGTAAAAATCAAGTCTGCAGGGGAAATAATAAAAAAAAGTTTGTCTGGAGTTTTTCTTCTGAAAATAAAAAGATATTTAAAAAAAGATGAAAGAAAACAGAAATCAAAGTGATACATTCAATAGACAGACGGAAGCTATAGAAAGAAAACTTGCGCTGTTGGGACGGGGGCGAGGGGAGGGAGGAGGGAGGAGAACTGAAAGAAAGAAAAAGCTGAGAGAGTGAGAAGGTAGATAAAGAAAAGGTGGAAAAAAAAGAAGTTGGGGAGAGAGAAAAAATACGCCAGGTAAGTAAAAATACACCCATGACCCTTGACCCCTGGGGCGCGTCACCCGTATAAGGCGTATGTGGGAGATGATGTGATTGTTTCATCCCCCCCCCACTCCTTTTTCCTTTTTTTTTCCCCACCTATATTTTCTTTTTTTTTCTCTCTTGTCTCTCTACCAAAGTACAAACATATTGTTAATTCGCGTGTGCATTATCTGCCCCTGTATTTTATAGTCGCGTGCAGTATACAGTGGAGCCTGCCGAGGTTAGTGAGGCAGCAGACGGATCAGCACGTGCCGGTACCGTCTTCATCCGACGTTTGGGGTGGAATATTAAAAGTATGTTTTCTCCCCCCGCCTCCCTATTTGCGCTACGGCTATTCGGGAACATGATTTGCTTACATTCATGGCTGGTGTGTAATTATTACTTTAGGCTAAACAAGTCTGTGATTACATCATTATAATACACCTTATATACTCTCATATTGCAAGATATTTTTATGACAAAATCTGTTTCAAAAATTTGATACGCAATTAAGCGGTACATAGACGAATCCAACGTGTTTTAGAACAATGGGCAGCAGACGCGAATGCTGTTTGATATAAACATCATTATTTACTTCAATTGTAACGTTCACAGCTGCCAATTTCAAAACCTGCTTGTCTGTGTTGTTTGGGTAAACGTGCCTTGCGAGGTTGTGTCTATGGCGGCGGTATACAGAGGGATTGTGTCGCCAGCATAATGCCTGCGTATAAACGCCAATATTATTTTTTTAACACCTTTACCTTAACGGTCATTGGGGGAAGGTAATGGACGCTGCTTGGCCATCAATCCTTTCAGTGGGCTTGGTAGACTTGGCGGCGCCCATCTCCTCTCCAAGTCAGCGGTGGAATTTATATTTTTGATTGTGTGCACCAATAATTAACAATAAACTAATGAAATATAAAATAATAATACCAAGTGGCTATCAATCAGATTACTTGTTATTTTTCGCTAAGCAATCATTTTATTATCTGTCTTACAATGTTATGGGTGTATAATATTATCTTCAATTAATTCTACAAAGCTTGTTATAAAATAAAAATTACAATGCACTAACCTATATAAAATGTATAAAGCATTTGACTTTGCTTAGAAATACAGCCATGGTGACTTCTATGAAGAAGCGACGCCTGTAGCAGATAAGATTATAATACATAGTCAGAAATACATAGAGAGAATAGACCTTGCAATTTTATTTTTGTATAATCCAATGCAAATGTATGACTACTAATCTAAGTTCTTTTGTTCCTGAAAAGTAAAGTACTATTCGGACCAAACTGATCATAGGGCTGGTGAAGCAGCGTTCACCAGTTTCCGTGGCCACGGCACATGAGGGTATGTGTGGCCAGCACATTGCCCAGCCGCCAACTAGTGTCAGGTAACCTTCCTAGCCTGCACCAGGATTCGAAACCAGAACATTCGGATCGTCAGTCAAACGCGCTGCCGCTCGGCCACCGTGTCCTATGGTTCAATGGTTTTACTAAATTAGGAAAACAAATAACTTAGCATTTAAAGCTCCTGTACAAATGACAGGCGTAAACCACGGCTAAGTCTAGAATTGCAAATAATCTCTTTCTGTGTTTCCAGAAGAAGAAAAAATTCGTGACCCGATGATTAATAGTATTAATAGTTATATTTCGTGTCTGACTACTATTATTATCACCTAATAGCCTACTAGCCTAAAAAATAAATGTAACACATAACAGAGATAAATGTTCCCACAATGTTCTAGATTGTTGATCAACGACAATTTATTACCTGTTGGCTGTAGCTAACATCGGGTTCAACTAATACAAAATGGCCGCGTTGAGTAAAGTAATAATAATACATAAGGCAATTAAGGCATTAAGCTAGAATTTATAAATACAACACAATAACAACCTGTTACAATGCTCAGATAAACATGGACAAAACCACTTTCCTTATCCTTTATGTGAGAACAAATACATATAAGTACTATTTCTTCTTGAGTGGCATCCGGGCATGGAATGGGTTGCCTGAACAAACCAAGAAAACCAGTAACTTAACATAATTTAAAACACTAATAGGGCGTTTGC
The DNA here is from genome assembly GCA_949126835.1 of Anisus vortex. Classification (NCBI taxonomy): domain Eukaryota; kingdom Metazoa; phylum Mollusca; class Gastropoda; family Planorbidae; genus Anisus; species Anisus vortex. Next base: position 43,396,388 of record OX421499.1, on the reverse strand, counting down.
AATCCCGTGACAAAAAGCACGTGATTTGTGTTTACTTTGAGTAATGGTGTACAATTAACAATGGCCGCTGTATGAATAAAGTTTCATATAGGCTCGAGCTTTTTTTAAATGATGTGTTGTGTTTTAAGTGTTATTAAGATTTAAGCTGTATTATGTATGTTAAATAAAATAGGCTATTTTATTATTATCATATACATAGATCATAGACGATGTGAGCCTATTAGTGACTTGACTAGATAGCCTATTCACCCAACACTATCACTTGACATCGTAGCCTAGCCTACGAAACATTAAAAGTGTAGGCCTATAAAGTGAAATTGAAAGTGTAAATAGGTCTAGCCGACCCTAGCCTAATCACATTAATCAATTAATCTACAGTACTACTATTTACCTCCTTATTTTTGAGTAGGATAGCCAATATTCAGATGTGAATTTTGCATGATAAAGAAGTACTTCACTTTCACCACGTTACATTTGTACCTCAAGTGGGTTCTTTATTTACACAAATACGTCACTAAAAACCTAAGCCACGCCCACTAAGAACGCTCTATAGAACTCAAATTGCGCACGAGTGTAGGACGCAATAATCTTCTTTATAGAAGGAGAGTCTGTAATGTATAAGATAAGGAAAGGTTTAACATTAGGATTATTTGAGACAAATTATTAATCAAATTCTATAAGTTTATGTCATTGTGGAAACTCCAGCTTTGTAACTACATGACTTTGCATGAGAACATATTGACTAAGTAACTTTCTGTCGTCAGTTTTGTAAGTTTCTTAATGGATATATTTAGGCTACTTATAAATTTATTTTACTCTGCCAATAATTTTAACATGACTTTCTAACAGTGTGCTATCCCCTCCGCCGCCTATCACTGTTTATACTTAACTACTTACATTGGTCAAACCCCAGCACCTATAAGAACCAAGCTAATAACGTTAAAATGTAAAAACAAAAAATTTATGATATCGAGCCCTCATCTTTTCACATTTCTGTCCTAACATGTATTTCAGCCGGAACGCTCTTCGACGATGTTCCGGCAAAAGTTTACGACTGTTTTATCCGCACCTGTCATTCAGCGTCTCTGGCAGTGAGCTCGGTGAATTTCGTTTCTTCTCATTAACCCTGCTTCCACATGCCAGTTTGGGTTTGTTTTTGTGTTGTTTTTTCTTTTTTTTTTTCTTAAGTGTTACATCATATGTATGAATATAAACCATGAATAAAAAAAAACAACTCAACAGTTGTGTAAAGAGTAACGCCAACAGATGAAGGACCCACTCCCCCTTCCCTCTGTCCAATCCACCCCCCCCCCCCCACCTCCATCCAGAACACTTACTCATTTTCAAAGGCAGGCTGTTTGGTGGATAGAAGACTTCTGGCATCCAACCGCTGGTATGATCGTAGGCGGGTGTATTTATTTATGGGATATAGAGGGGGGGGGTGTAGGTGAGGGGGGGGGAGTGTTGGGATATAGAGGGGGGTGTAGGTGAGGGGGGAGTGTAGGTGAGGGGGGTGGGATATAGAGGGGGGGGAGTGTAGGTGAGGGGGGGTGTTAGTCGTCCTCAAGTGCTTCCTTTTTTTTTCACTTCTACCGACTGTAGTACTTTGTAAGTTCTTTCATGGTGCATGGATGTTGATGAGAAGTGTGTGTGTGTGGGGGGGGGGGGGAAGGAAGAGAGGGTTCAATAAAGAAGTCGAAGGCTGGGTGTGTGTGGGGGGGGGGGGAGGGGGTCGGAAATACAAAATTATAGACTCTGTCAACTATACTGACTTAACCCAACTCTATAAAACTTTTTTGTTAACCTTGCACTATACACATTACCTGACACAATACCTGACACATTACCTGACACAATACCTGACGCTATATCTGACACATTACCTGACACATTACCTGACACATTACCTGACACAATACCTGACGCTATATCTGACACATTACCTGACACATTACCTGACACAATACCTGACGCTATATCTGACACATTACCTGACACAATAAATGACACAATACCTGATATATTACCTGACACATTACCTGACACATTATCTGACACAATACCTGACACAATACCTGACACATTACCTGACACAATACCTGACACAATACCTGACACATTATCTGACACATTACCTGACGGTATATCTGACACAATACCAGACACAATACTTGATAGGGCGTAGCTATGGATTTGGGGGCCCGGGGGGCTTGGCCTTTTTAGGGGGCCCTGCATTTTGACATTCGACATTATGACATGAGATAATGTATTTAATAAATATTTGTCTAAATCCAAATTGGTACTTTTTTACCAGTTTTTACATGCGTGTTGATATAAGAACTTACGTAATTTTGAAATCCTTAATCTGTGTGGAATAGCCTACATGCAACAGGGTCACTAACTTATATAACAACGTGAAAAGCAAGATTACATGGCAGCGGCTTAATATTTAATGTAAAAAAGAATTCGGTCACTCCTTTGAGGACCCCCTCAAGTAGGGTCCCGAAGGGACTTTCTAATTTATACCATCTTCCCCCTCCCCTAGCTACGCCACTGCTTTACCTGACTAGATAGTGGATGGTAAATCCGGTAGATCATAAATCAAGAGAATCCTATTATCTACCATTATATGAGAAATAAATTGTGCACATTAAAAGTTGTACAAAAAGGCCTAGACTTAATTCATTCACTACGTATAAAGTGTAGCGTTTAGTCACATTTCCATTTTCTTTAAAAGTGTAGAGTGATGGCATATATTATATAGCTCTATATAGACATATATTAGATATTATATAGCTCAATATAGACATATATTATATATTATATAGCTCTATATAGACATATATTATATATTATATAGCTCGATATAGACATATATTATATATTATATAGCTCTATATAGACATATATTATATATTATATAGCTCGATATAGACATATATTATATATTATATAGCTCTATATAGACATATATTATATATTATATAGCTCTATATAGACATATATTATATATTATATAGCTCTATATAGACATATATTATATATTATATAGCTCTATATAGACATGACCACCTCTTGAAATTAAACATAAACTTCTTAAGTAAATTGTGTGTTTAAAATAAATTCTATGAATGTTTAATGTGGCTGATATAATTTTGTGTTTAAGATATATAAGGGGACGTCCATTAGTTACGTCAACAGTTTTTAGGAAATTTTTCCTCCCTGTCCCTTGTCAACAATTGTCAAACTTTGAGAAGAGACTATAATTAATTTTAAGTAGTATTAATAAACTTATTAAGCAGGTTTCAATTGGACTTATGACTCTCAAAGGCGATGCCAGGAAGGGAGAGTGTAACAAGGCGCCTCCATTTCGAGGATTGTAACAATATTTCTTTTTTTTTTCTTATTTTAATAGAAATATTTAATGAATTTAAGGTAACGTTTCATAATTGATATTTTGATACAATGTTTCAATAGTCTATGGGGGAAACTGTGCACCAGTTGCGAATTAGCCTTCTATTTCCATTCTATGTTCACTATTCCCACTAGCTTTATTTCCCGCCCTTTAGGCTATACAAAGAGTTGACTTCCCTGCCCCCTACCTCCCCCCTACCTTGTCTTATTAACCACCACCACTTTGCAATCCTGGCTACGCCACTCATAATTTTTCATTTTTAGGCCTACCTCATACAATATTTTCCAGAAAATTATAAATAGGCCTACTTAGAAAATATGAAATAAATCTATTTAATCAACTTAACTGTAACGATTCTTTTATCATAAAGTAGTTTTCAAAACTATATAAGAAAAAGAACTTCCATTGCCCTCTGCCGTGCACTATTTTCTCACACACACACATATTATATATAATGTGCACAATCCCTCCTCAGCCAATTGTACTATGTACCTATCCCCTTTGTACCCCCTCCTCAATCGTACCCTTTTGTTTTTATTTCGTTCAGATCGGAATGGAGAGGGTTGATCTTTATGCGATTCAGTATAAGCATAATCTATTAAATTATTAAATGACAGGCTGTAGATGGGCGAGTGAGTGTATGCCATACAAACGCACGACTAATTTCCATTTTTTATTTGTTTTATTTGTTGACGTCAACTTTTCTTGATCCCCTCCCTCTCCCCTATTTTGTTGACATAATTAATGGACGACCCCTAAGCTTATTGTATTTCTTATCCTATATCACTCAGATCAGCAATGAAGGCGAAAAAAGTATCAAAGGGAAACAATTCATCTATAACATATTACTTGAATTTTCAATAGTTAACCCAGTTATAACCCTTTGTAGCCATATTTTCTATTTGCTTTTAGCGTGTTCCTTTTCATTGCATAGTGTTGTTAGATTAAGCGGAAAGTAATATTATGTATTTTGAAAAGTACTAATGCATCTCTCTTAATTACATAAAATTGTTTTTTAGGCAATCCATTACCTATCCGATTATCCAACTACTAATAGGCCTACAGATAGGCCTACATAACCTACGCACGAAAACACATAGGCAGACACATTCTTGCGTTGAAAGAATGTTCAACCAGTTAAATATAATTTTGTTTAAAAGAAAAGAAACCATACTGCGAGGATAGATACGCCTTTGCTACCGGAAGGCCTATAGATTACGGTGCATACTCTTCATTTTCTTAAATGTAGGAATGTACGTAGGCTATTGGTTTTATTTGTTACCGTCATTAAACATACAAAAAAAGTGTTTAAAAGACTACAAAGACAATTATTTTGTTTGCCAAACACGCCAAACATATATTTTTTTAAATTTAAATAAATAATAAGTTATATAGTATAATAGATCTATAGTCTCTAGGTTTATGCCTTTTTTTGTGTGCTTTGTTTGATTTGGTTGATTTTTCGCGACTTTTTACTCAGCTCAGATAAACATAAAGACAAAAACACTTTCCTTATCCCTTATGCGAGAACAAATGCATATGAGTACTCTTTCTTCCCGAGTGGCATTCGGGCATGGAATGGGTTGCCTGAACAAACAAGGAAAACCAGTAACTTTACATCATTTAAAACATCAATAAAAATGCAAGACTAGACTCGGACCACGGATGAGCGTAGGACGCAATAATCTTCTTTATAGAAGGAGCGTCTGTAATGTATAAGATAAGATAAGGTTTTTACAGTTACAGTAACAGTTGATTTAGCGAATTTATATTGGAGAACAGTTGGCAACACCACCGGAAACATTGTTGATAACGTGAAAGAACGAGAAGTCCTCTACCTAAACTATCCGTTCCTCTTTCATGCGGTAGCACATATAAAAGGAAGGGTAAGAACTTTATTTTTAAAGCGTACAACGTTTAATTTATCACATTTTACTGATTAATTTGCTATATAACTGCCAGTTGTGCATACGAGAAACATAATTGTTATATCATACTCACGAGAGCCTGAAATATCTGTCTACGTGACTTTCAACCGCGCTCAGACTTTAGTTTAGTAAAGTTAAGGTCAACTTAATTGAAGTGAACTAGTTAAACTAGATCTAGATCTAGTAACTGAGTTGACAGTTTTCCCATAGAGCTTTAGTTACATTTATTATATTTAAACTAAATAAATGATTAGAAGAAATCTCGTTTATTTCTAATTTTCCTATATTTTAAATCGCGGATTAATCTTATTTAATTCCTATTCAAACAAAATCATTGTAAATGGCAAAAATGGTCAATGCCTCACTCAAAACAATACTCAATACTCAAACAATGAAACATTAGGCTTAGGTTAGGACAAATTACAATGAGTTGAATGAGTAATAATGGTAGTTTTTTTTAAATAAGTTTAGGCTTGACTTAGTAGTTAGTAGCTACTCAGGACAGGCCAGGGCGATCTCTAGCTGCTAGGGCCTATGTATGCCTAATACTAATAGATCTATGTGAATTTACAAAAAATAGGCTAAAGATAAGTAGGCCTATTTAAAGTATGTTATATGCAAGAGCTGTTTATTAGTTCTTTGGACAGCATACTGAAAGTTCACTCAGAACCTCCTGTCTACTGTCTCCCTCTAGTTATACAATAACCTTTTTGAAAATAATGACCTACACCATCGTTAACATTAATCCATGTCACACTTATAACTTATATAGAAAAGATTTTGTAAAATGTTAAAGAATTAAGAAGAATTAATAAAAAAAAAAATGCTCAAAACGGTTCAGTCACTTCATGCTCAGACATTTCATCCCCGTCACTTCATCCCTGTCAATTAATCCTCCAATCACTTCATCCCCAGACACTTAATCCCCAGACACTTAATCCTGAAGCAATATATGTGGTGCATGGCTGACAACTTGAGCAGTTGTATTATGGTAGTCTTAAGGGCCCCTCCTGTGACGATTTATTATACTAATTAACAGAACATTAATTAGTCTGTGATATTCCAATTGATGAATTCTACGTTTGAAGATAAAAGAAAATAAAACGGTCCAGGGGTAAAGTTTCATCGTCGTTTATCTCAGTGTTGCCCTTGGCTTGATTGCTCGACGAGGTTTATTTAACTTGGCCACCGGTGGTACCAGTAAGTTGTGGTTGTCTCTACCGGGTTCTCTTTGACGATAAAAGCACGACAGATAAATAGGACGGTGGATAGAAATAGGACACCACTCTTACTCAGACTCAAGATGTCCAATGGATCTATGTCTTTAAAGCGGCAATGTTGTCGATTAAATTAGACAATACGGATTGACAATTTGTGACTAACGTTTAAATCCCTCCTAAATTATATGATTGGTCCGGGCGACAGACAAGTCCAGATTTTACCAGCTGAATATATATGCGATTCAATGCCACACCATGGTCGTATGCCACAGCTACTATCCTACTTCGAGCATACGTAATACGTATGTACAGCGAGGTATAGGAGAAAACTATGCTTCAGCATTGTTTCCCCCAGAAATGTGGAATAAATACATGGATGTAAACAGCAGTGTTGCATGAACAAACAACACTGTAGAGGGTGGGCATCACGTCCTCCAATCTCTGTTCTCGTGTCACCATCCAACAATGTGGACATTTCTTGATGGTCTACATAAGGACTGTCAACTGCACAAAGCATCAGTACTGCAGTCATGCACCGGTACAGAGCAGCGACCAAGAAAGAAGTATGCTGCATTAGCCATGAGAATCGACAACATTGTGCAGCGCTACGAGTCAATAGATCGTCTTCCATATCTCCGATCTTTAGCTTTTCTGTCATACTGATTTAAAAAATACTCACCTCACAAACTCTTAATAACAAAATAAAAATTTTTATATCAAACTATTGGCTTCTTTTTTGTGTTTGTTATGATTTATATTTCGATCTGATTTAATAATTCTATACCTAAAATTGCATTTTTAGGATTAATTGTCTGGGGATGAAGTGACTCAAGGATTAAGTGACAGGGACCTGTCATCGCTCAAAACATACATTTAGAGAAAAAATTGGAGACAAATATTTTATCCTTTAAATATTATTTTTTTTAGGACCAGACAAATGTATTTGTCTCATTGAATATAGTATGGCACTACAAGGTCTTTTATTTTAATTAAAATTAAAGTGATACTACATAGTGGTTTTACAAGTCAGATAAAATAATCACTTATGATTTATGTAGGCCATGGACTGTGTTATCAGTTTCATTATCACCTTGGTGTATTAAAAGTAGAAGTTGAATTTAGTTATTACAATATTATTGCTAAATTATTTACCAGCTCGCCACTATTGCTTATTTAGTTATAAGACCTACAATTATAGGCAACAATATTTACAATTATTATTTATTTTATTTTCAGGATGAGTGGTCATATACTTCGAGTAGGCCTGCGTGCCACATTTTTACCCCAAAGAACAATTAGTCTGTCTGCAGCTTGTTCTAGGAATATTGTTTTGGATCAGAAGTTAAAGGATGAAATTCACCCTAAAATTGGTTTGTTGACATTTTGTTTGAATTGATTGATAAAGATATAAATGATTTATTAAAGTGTAGAGTTATGGTACATGGTATTGTGTAATAACTTGAAATTGAATGTTTTATTATCATATTTCCTAGGTAACCGTGAAGTTGTTGGGTTCGGATTGAATGGGATGGCAACATACATAGATAGGTGTGAGTTTCCTTGTCCAGCTATTAGATTCAAAGAAGACACGCCTGAAATTCTTAAGCTCAGAGAGAAAGAGAGGGGTGACTGGAAGAAATTGTCTTTAGAAGAAAAGAAAGCTTGTGAGTATTATTTGATATTGTAATCAGTGGCACCATTATTTGTCATTCTTGTTGAAGAGCTTACTGGTCAGTTGTCCTTTTCCTGCTGTTTAAACATATAAACTTTCAACAAAGTTACCTGCAGACATGCCTAGTCCCACTTATTTAAATGAGGAATACAAATGAATAGAAATAAAAAATAAAGGGTCTAAATGAGCCTTCTAAATGCAAAGGAAGTGCTTTTTAGTTTACACAAATAAAAACAAAATACTCACTACATATAAACTCTAAATAATATATAAAACACAAAAAAGTAAAATGTAATTATCCCTTGAAATGTTTTTAGGCAATGTTTTAAAGTCTGCACTTTTGGTCCATCAGATTTCGCAGAACAAAACTGTTCTATTGTAGAAATGGGAAGGGAAAACAATTGCCAAACAATTGTCTCAAAATGCTGGTCTGCTTGTCAATTTAAGTTTTCTGCTTGAATATAGTTTAACTCTTTCTCTCCGGAATTATTTTCCCTATTCTGCCGGAATTATCATTTTTTTTCTCTTTGCCATCACTATTGCTATCTTCAAATCTTAAAAACTTTTTTGGTTTTAATCAGACAATATCATATTTGGTATTGAATTAAAGGAAACTAAAAGCTCCTTACAGAGAATATAAAATCATTTGTTACTTACATTTAAAAAATAACTTTTTAAAACGAAAATTAAAAAAAAAAAATCACTCACCACAGTCTTACATAACACAAATTCCAAGGCTCACACCAAAATAAATAAATTCCCAAAATAATTAACTTCATTGTTTTCCTAAAATATATACTCTTTTTCACTATTAAAAACAAATATTTCTTTTAAAATAGAGATATAAAGCCCGTATTTATCATTTATTATCACTACCCACCACACACGGCCCTGCACGGGTGAAAAAAAAATCCATAAAAATGCATTTAAAAAAAAATGAAAACACGATGTAAACACAAATCCGGATGTTATTCAAAGGGAAATCATTCTAGATTTATGTAAAAGTAAAAAAAAAGAATAGCGCTGAAAATTAACGAAATAAACATATTTTAACAAATCGACGCTGGCATCGTCGATCCGTCAAAATGGCAGTTCTAAAATCGACGCTGGTATCATCGATCCGGAGAGAAAGAGTTAATTACCCATTGGGCTCCACCAATAACATAAATGCAATTTCTTCTATTCCTCTTGCCTTTCTGCACTTCTCATATTATCCTCCAGTGTTTTAGGTCAACATTAGTTGTTAGTGTTTTAGGTCAACATTAGTTGTTAGTGTTTTAGGTCAACATTAGTTGTTAGTGTTTTAGGTCAACATTAGTTGTTAGTGTTTTAGGTCAACATTAGTTGTTTTTTTAAACTAGACATCTTGATTTGTTTTTGTTCCAGTATACAGAGCAAGTTTTTGCCAAACATTCAGTGAAATTAATGCACCAACTGGAGAGTGGAAGATGATTTTATCTGTCATCCTTCTGGGTCTTGCTGCCACTGGCTGGGTTATGTTGTTTGTGAAAAAATTTGGTGAGTACCTCAAAATCATTTGGTCCTGTCTTAAGTGAAACAAGACAGGCACATTGCAATCTTAACCATTTTAATATCATTCAACACTTATTAGGATGCTAGCAATTTTAAGCCAAAGGTCCTATGTTTGAATCCTGGTGAAGGCTAGGATTTGTACCCATGTTTGGAAGGTGCCCCAGGGTCTACCCAGCTCTGATGGGTGCCTGACAGTCGTTGCGGATAAGTCTAAATTGATCTTAAAGCAGGGATGCCAGTTTTCAGGCTTCTTTTTGAAAATTTCCGGTTAGCCCCTTTAAAGGGAAATAGACAAACAATTAGCTGTTCCTCCCCTTCTTTTACACATGTTGCTTATGTAAAGTTTGTAAGTACACCACTATTTGCATTACATAATTAGTTAGGCTAAATTAAAAATAATGTATATGGTTTGTGTCACTATACCTATTGTTGCGCGTTCAAGCTTGCATATTAGTTTTTGGAGATAAAAAAATGATTAACTGATGCAATCAAATTTTTCTTTTCTAATTATAATTTTTCAAATTTGCTATAAACTTCTCCAGTCTTATCAAATGTTGTTTGTTAATTGGAGTGGTAAACAGTCTCTTGGTTCCTTGTTATATTAAGCATAAAACAATAAAAGTGACGGTACAAATTCAAGAGTAAAGTTGTTGTGATTCTCCATGTATCAACATAAAAATGTAAAAAGATCTAGACATTGATAGTGTAATATATATTGATATGATTGTTTGATGTGTTCATTGTGTTTATCTCTCCAGTGTATCCACCACTACCAGCAAATCTAACAAAAGAATGGCAGGAATTAATGTTACAGAGAATGTTAGACCAAGAACAGGGCCGCATCACTGGGATTTCCTCAAAATGGGACTACGAAAAGTTGGAATGGAAAAAATAATTTAATGGATTTATTCTGACAAGCCATAGTCATTTGGGAATGGAGTAATGCCTGTAGTTTTTTCCAATCGGCGTACAAAAAATGTGGATTAAGAACTAGACAAGATAAATATTAGGTTCTTTGAGTGAGTCATGTTTGGTCATACTTTGTCTATGTTTATTTTACTATTGGTGATAATGTAACTCCCATTAAACTTAATTTTATTGACCTTTGCGGGTGTTGCCTTGATCTGTTCAAGTAGTTAATAGGAATAGAAGTTTCTCTTATTTCAACCTGTGAGAAATGTGAACTAAAAATATATGTTGAACACAAAACACATATCAACATGTACTATAACTTTGGTATGCATTTGTCAGTTTAATTCAGCCCTTTAAGTTGTGTGATGAGTACAAGAGTAACACAAATATTAAAATATTGGCTTTATGTACAGTTTAAGGGTTCATACAGGTTGGGAAAGATTACTTAATTATTTTAGAAATCCTGATCTAGATTTTAGTGAATTTCTCTAAATTTGACTTAGACAAAGTAGGGGGGGGGGTAATTCAATCAGATTAGTGAAAAAGTGAACTAGGTATTTTTCATCTTAAAATTACCATGGCATGGGTAAATTTATTTTTATTTAGACTAACTATAAAATCTATAGGTCTACACACTGCCTGTATAAATTGGTTTGTGGATTTTGTGCACATGTTGAGGGTTTTTTTATTTTAATAATCTTTGAGAATGAGCATTGAATGTACCAGTCATAAATAAAACCTAGAGTGTACATTTGGTCTCGGGCTACTCAACTAAAGAAAAATGTTTTAAAAAATTGGAACAAATTGAGAAATGTGTGTACGGTTGAATACCTGTGGATATTTAATAACTGCTAATAAAGTTGACCATTAGATGGCTTAGAGTTAGAGAAAAAGTAAAAATAGTTGTGTTAGTGTTACATTCTGAGTCAAGATTTAATTTAATAAATGGAACAAAAGATAAAAAGGCATTTTTCTGTCCCTTACAACCTGTCACCCATATTGGGTCTGGGTCACCAACCAGCTATAGTCTTGTACATCTCCACAGAGCCCTCTATCCTGGGCTGATATTTACATTTCTTTCCCGCTATAACTAGCACAACCATAACTAAGTCCTGTTGTCAGCTGTTTCTTGGCCAAGCTATTTTGTCACTTTTAGAGCCCACTTAACGACAGGTGGTTTTCAAATGTGAGATCTATCCAGGCCCTTCTCCTGATTTCATCTTCCACAGAAAGGTGGAGGCAAGTGAATCTGTAGAACCTTTTGAGTGAGCCATTTATTATTGAAACAATGATTACATTTAAACTCAAAGTAAGAATAATTATGTTGATGAAATCTGTATCTCTATATAATAAGATTGGATCTACACACAAGACATGATGTTGAACAATAATAGAAGATTTAATTAAGTTGCTTCAAAAGCATTAACAGTGTTGTGAAACAGTAATCCTTTTAACTAGCATAGCATACAATTTTATTGGTTCCCAAGAATCTGCATAAACCAAGTCATTAAATACCTTATCAACACTGATTAAACTTTTAAAGATTTAAAAAAAAATCCTACTTGCTGCTTTCAATATGGCTTAAAAAGAAAAGGAGTCTGTCAAGTGGTGTCATTAGGTTGTCATTGAGACATTGGTCAATTTTTACTATGATTATGAAGAAAAAAATATAATATAATCATCACTATTTATAAGAATAGTAAGAAAGGTTTGAGCTAAGCTAGATTTCGTAATCATGTCATTTTAAACTACATAACCTGCATTGTTGAAAGGTAGTTTATAAAAATATCTTTTCTATCAGTCTATATTGTTTTATTTACATTAGTAGTTTTGAATCAATGCAGAAAATACTGTACATGAAATAAATCTAATTAAAGGAGCTAAAAAGAAGGGATATGACAGTAGGAAAATAGCAACATAAACATTTTTTGTTTTATTTCACATCACGTTCAATACTCATTCCTCAAGAACAGATTTTCCTACAATTTGATGTATAGGTTCTATAAAAAAAAAATAATTTACATGCAACAGAGTAAATAAAAAAAAAATTTCCCGGTATAGAGCGTTTGCAATGGGCGGAGCTTAAGTTTTTTAGTGATGTCATTTGTAAATAGAGGAACAAATATGACATGGTGAAGTTTCTTATCATGCCAAATTCACATATGATTATAGAGCATTCGCCATGGGCAGAGCTTAAGTTTTTTAGTGACGTCATTTGTAAATTGAGGAACAAATATGGCACATGGTGAAGTTTCTTATCATGCCAAATTCACATATGAATATTGGCTATCCTACTAACAAAAAGGATGTAAATAGTAGTACTGTAGATTAATTGATTAATGTGATTAGGCTAGGGCCGGCTAGACCTATTTACACTTTCAATTTCACTTTACAGGCCTACACTTTTAATGTTTCGTAGGCTAGGCTAATGTCTAAGTAGGGCAGCTACGATGTCAAGTGATAGTGTTGGTGATTAGGCTATCTAGTCAAGTCACTAATAGGCTCACATCGTCTATGATCTATGTCTATGATAATAATAAAATAGCCTATTTTATTTAACAGACATAATACAGCTTAAATCTTAATAAGACTTAAAACACAACACATCATTTAAAAAATGCTCGAGCCTATATGAAACTTTATTAATACAGCGGCCATTGCTACTTGTACAACATTACACAAAGTAAACACAAATCAACATGCTTTTTGTCACGTGATTGCAAATGCCCTATTGATTTTACTATTGATGTCTACCATTAAGAGAAACATTAACATTAAAAATGATAGTTGACGAACATATCCCTTGAGCCTCTAGTCTTAGTTAAGCAATTATCTCATAATCTGGTGGTTCAGTTGTCTCAAAAGAAAATTATTTTTTTTCTGACTAATTTTTTACTGTGAATAACTTATATCACCAGTATGGTCTTTAGTCATTTCCTTCAGGCAGGTTCAAATCTCAGTTGTTTGAAAAATAGCATTTGGAAAATCTATTCTATGCTAATTATCCTTAAACTATCCCCACAGTGCTTAAAGAATACAATGAAATGAACTGAGACAAATTAGATTATTGTAATAAAGTTAACATTGAGGCTGAAAGTGTGTGCAAATGGTAGGTCTAAGAATGGGACTCACTCACAAGTAGTGAAAGATTAGATGACAATTCAAGGCTGGTCAGTCAATAAGTCTGTACTCACCTGTTTGGTTATGCTCAGAATTCTTGTTATTTTATTATAGATTTTAAAAAAGTAATTTAAAAAGTAAAAATTTTAAGTAATCTATTTGTAGTTTAATAATAATAGCACCAAGTATTGGTCCCATACCTGGAGGGTACAGAATTGAAATGAGATAAGTTTGGTAAAGTTAAGGCTTTTGGTTGGGCATTGCGGTGACCACACGATCTCATGTTCTTGTGGTCCACTTCATTTGCCATTATTCAAGTTCACAAATTAAAGCCTTTATTGTGGTAAAGTTTATGCTAACAAATAAAATGTTTTCAGTTTTGGTTATGTGGATTCCAAAAGTATGCTTTTTATTCTTACTTATTTACTTGAATGCATAATTTGAGGATATTTTCAAGATGAACATAATAAATAAGTTGTTGGTTTGTTTAATTTGTTTAATTCAAGTATACATACATAATACAATTCAAATACTCTAAATGGAAACTTCTAGCTCACAACTTTTTTCATACAAATATTTAACCATGTATGTGCAGTATAAATTCTTCATACTGTCCAACTGTTTCAGCAATTTGAAGCAGTAATAGAGTTGTAAATACTTGTCTATCCATATGCTATCACATTTATGAATTAGCATTTACATTAAAACTTTCCTTCATATTCCTACTGTATATGCTATCACATTTATGAATCAGCATTTACATTAAAACTTTCCTTCATATTCCTAATGTATATGCTATCACATTTATGAATCAGCATTTACATTAAAACTTTCCTTCATATTCCTAATGTATAAAAAAAATAAACACATTTAAAGACTTTGGTCACAATTTTATTTTTAAAAAGACAATTTCCAAGTCTGCTAGTTAATTTTATAAATACCATAAAAAATACAAAACACCTTCAATCAACAATGTTCGAACTATTATATTGACAAAGTTATGTAAAAGTCATTAAAAAAAAAACAATCTTCAATTCAACTTTAAAAGAAAACAAAAATTTGAAACATTTCAGTATATTGTATTGAACAAATTCTTTTTTATCATTTTTTTATTCCCATTTTGTTGAAATCACAAACATTTTGTAAAGAAAATATATGTACAAACAGACAAAGCACAGTTTTGGAGTTGTTAAATAAACAAGCAAGGGACTTGGCAAATAAGCTCATCAGTGCTAGATTATGGTACAGTAGATTATTTAAGTAACTAACATTGTTTCTTTATGCTTAAGTTTTTTTTCTAACTATTTTCTTTCCCCTTTTTTCATTTGTAAGAGCTATATTCTATACCTTGCTATATTCTATACCTTGCTATATTCTATACCTTGCTATATTCTATACCTTGCGTTGCCTTTTTTTTACTTACAGTTATACCATGTTCCTGAAGTGACACTGAATTATTTCTGTAGTAACAATAATGGCTTGCAAAAAAAGATAGAAAAAAGAGTTTAAAAAAAAATTAGGTTTAAAAGTTGTATTATTATTAATTATTTATACACCAGTACCTATAATGTGGACATTTTGTCATATTTGAACTTGATTTTATCTGCAGCCTTTAAGTATAAGCTTCACTATATTATAATAAATGAGAAACATGTGGGAATTCATATCTGTCATTTAATATTTATAGGCATAGAAAATTTGTTGGCCACAAGATATAGGTATGAATATGATTGGGTCATGAAAAAAAAATATGTTCAGTATTTTTACAGAGAAAAAGAAATAGATTTAATCCACAGTATGTTGCCTCCAAGTACAGGTACATAGAATGCATTACAGTGTTTTCTGTTATCAAAATATAAAATTATACATTTTACAAAATTACTGAAACCAACTTAGGACAAAAATTCTTGTGGGCTTGGAACTATCCCAATTACAACATCTAGTATATAATTAAATAAGTGAGAAACATCTATAATGAACATGAAGTTGTATACAAGTCATATCACAAATCTGTTTTTTTCTACAACAGTACTGTTCACTATTTAGTGCTGCATGATACTGACAATGTACAGATAGATGAAACTAAGTGTTAATTCCTAAAACAAACTACGTTGCATTTAATTTTCCACATTGGCGGAATGTCTTTTTTCAAGCATGACATTGATCCTGGAAACTTGGAAACTTCTAGCTGACAAACTCAGTTCAACACATTCAACTTATCCACAATGTTTTTTTTTACAATACAAGTCCTTCATACTGCCCATTAGTTTCAGCATTTTCAAGCTTGTGTTGTAAATGCTCCAAAGTATTCTTAAAGTGCTTGTTGATTTGTTCCGTTTCTTCATTCGACTCCAAATTTGGCAGCAGTTCTCTTATTTTGGAAATTATTTGGTTTAGAACTTGAACAGATATCTGCAAAAAAAAAATGTTTTTGTGAGATTACAAAAAAATGTAATACTTGTCTCAATATCAATAATACTATTAATACCCAATGCATTTGTAACAATTCTATAAATACTTGAAGTAAAAGCAAAAATTTGTTAAGTGGAAACAAAAATGTGAACAACCAATTGTAGCCAAAGGAACTTAAAATAACATTCAGATTAGATCTCTCAAAATCTTATTTTCAGGATTCCAGCCTTAAAATTATTTCTGGGAGTTCAAGTTTTATAGGAGAAAAATACAAAATATATGGATGTGATATATTGTATTTCTTTTAAACTCATAAATTACTCAACACACTGACGAGTAAAGAGAAAACATTGAATATTGTTAAAACAAAATACTGGTACTGTTTATCAGGAAGAAAGAAAAAAAAAAGGACTTATATTTTGATACTTTTCATTTATTACAAAAAATTATGTCTCTAACTCAATCATCTCTTTCCCTATTTTCATTTCATTTAGAAATCAACTCCTAAGAAAGCATTTTATAAATGTTGTATTATTTCAGCTCCCTCTCCACACAGTAGTACAGGTTTTAATATTGTGTGAAAACTTTAATTTTTTCACGTGTAGGTTCTAAAGTAGGTCTAAGCTTTATTGTGAAAGTCCTGATTAAAAAAATTGTTTGGATTTTTATTACAAGAACATAGTTTGCCTCTGAAAGATTTTGTGCACTGATCACAAAATAAAATGTGAACAGAATCAGAAAAGTATGTAGGATGAAAGTACTATCAAATTCAATTTGTTACTGAATTCGATCCATTACAAATCTATTGGCTAAGTTTCAATGCATTGTAAATTCCTGGATACTTCTGTGATATGTTTTTTTACTTCCTCAGTTTTCCAGAAACATGTGAAATTTTAGTTGGTGGCCAGAGGCTCTTCCTGTATAGTGGGTGTAATGAACAAATCAAATATATAGACACAATTTTTAAACAGATTCATTGTGAAGAGATCTGCTAAATTCAATAGAATAACTGTAAATAATTGAGATACCTGTTCGCATCCTTTCTCATAGAAATATATGTACTGGTTCAAAACTTCCACAAAGAGTTGAACTTGAACAGAACTGTCCATACACTGGTTGGCTATTTTCACACCTTTCTTTAAACAGTCGGACACTCTTTTGGCATCACGAAGCTATTTCATGAAAACACAATAGCAACCATTTATTAATTCATTAAAAAAGCATTTCAACAATTTATTGTATCATGAAAACAGTATTGCAACAATGTATTATTTCATGAAAACACAATTGCAACAATTTATTATTTCATGAAAACACAATTGCAACAATTTATTATTTCATGAAAACACAATTGCAACAATTTGTTATTTCATTTAAAAAGTATTGCAACAATTTATTGTATCATGAAAACAGTATTGCGAAAATGTATTATTTCATGGAAAAAGAATTGCAAGAATTTATTATTTTATTTGGACAGTATTGCAAGAATTTATTATTTCATGAAAACAGTATTGCAACAATTTATTATATTATGAAAACAGCATTGCAACAATTTTTTTTTTCATGAAAACACTAATGCAACAATGTACTATTTCATGAAAACAGTATTGCAACAATTTATTATATCATGAAAAGAGTATTGCAAAGATTTATTATTTTCATGAAAACAATAATGCAACAATGAATTATTTCATGAGAAAAGTACTGCAACAATTTATTACATCATAAAAACAGCGTTGCATCAATTTAATATATATGAAGACAGGATAGTATTAATTTATTATTTCATGAAAAAAGTGTTGCAACAATTTACTAAACACAAAAACAGCTTTATGTCAATTTATGTCCTATAAAAAGACTGAAGGCTTGTATTAATAACAAGTTTTAGCATTGAAAGATGTTTAAAAATTACTCCAACTAGGAGGAGTTTTATCAATGTGTATTAAGTGATGAACAACACCCAAACAACGTCCTTATGTCCAGTTCAGATTTACATTAAACCCAACTTCCAGTTTAAAACTCAACACTTACTTCCCCTGTCTTGGCCGACTTTCCTGACCAGAAGAGATGAGAGCTAATGGACACGCCACGGCACTGGTCTGGCTTCTTGAGCAGTTTGGATGCAGCCAGGGCGCACTGGGTGAACAGAGGCTCCTGGTTCTCTTCTCCAAAACATGACATTTGCTCCAAGGTGCCAATGATTAATGTAATAGCCGCCAACTGTGCCTTGCTGTCACTAATTTCATCTTCATAGATGGAAAATGCCTGCAAGGAACAGATAATGTTGATTTTTATAATATATAAGTAAAGCATCACTTCCAGATCATGTTTGTCAATGGGGCAATAGAAGCACCATTTGCCCATTTCTGAGGCCACAGCATTCTTATCTTTTTATCTTATATATTATTATTACACAAGCTCCTTCTATAAAGAAGATTTTTGCAGAATTTAAAGGAATTGTGTTGCAAGCACAATGCCCAGCTGCCTTTACAATCCCCCCCTCCCACTACTGTCAGGTACCCAGCAGAGCTGGAGGTAGATTCAGGGACAACATCCAGAGCTTGATTCTAACCCAATACCTTCAAATGCCAATCTGAATGCACTATCACTAAACCACATTGTCTCGTTGTTATATGTAAATTTGAATTATTTCATTTCTTCGTAAAGTAATTTTAAAAATGTTTTTATTGGTAAAAGAAACAAAAGATATCAAACCTGAGAGAGAAACTCGTAAGCCACAGTCTCGGAATTCTCAAAGCCTATCTGTCCAGCAACTAGAGAACCTTGAAGGAAAAGCCTCAACGGGATCTCTGCCTGCTCAGCCTTGATTAGAGCACCGATAGTCTGGTGGCAAAACTGGAATATTTTCTGGCATTTCTTTTCCCAGTTTTCATCCTAAGGAGAAAAAAAAAAGAGAATATTTTTTAGATGTTAGAAATAAATTGAAGAAATCGCCTACAAGTATATTGCAATTCAAACAACGATTGATTCTGTTGTGAGTTTTCAGTTTCTCAAGAATTATAATCACAAAAAACCGTAACATACTTGATAGAAAACATAAATGACAGCCCTAAATAAGATAAAGACTATTGACTTCAGCTACAATTGTCTTAAGATTTTTTAGCCAGACAAGCACCAAAGCAGACTTGGAGAAGGTCATCTGCCTCAAATGTGCCCAACTGAAAGAAGATGCCCAAGATCCAGAAGACATTATTTACGGCCTTATGCTTTAATGGGGACCCACAGGTTACATTCATATTTTAATTTTGTTCAGAGTTTAGCGTTGATTCATTAACCAAAGCACAAAATATTTCTGCGTTTTTTGGCTTTTTATAAGATAAGATAAGATAAGATTGCTTTATTGATCCAAATGAATGAAAAATTGACTTGATTACATAAATTCCGTCTTTCAGCATACCTAAAACAATATTAAAGAACCATTTGTACTCAAACACAATAGACATTCACGCATACTATCATACCATTTATCATACAAGAAAAAAAGTAGGCCTATTATTTAGGAGTCAGCTATTGAGCCATTGTATTTCCTGGCTGAAAGGTGATTCTTTTGAAAGAGTCTCACTGACAGTGGAACAAAAGAGTAACATAACCATATCTCTATTTTAAAAAAATTTCAAGTGTAATAAAAGCTCACTATCTTCTGCTTGCTTAATAAAAGAGCTTTAAAATGTTACTTAAAAGTTAAACTGACATTTTGCTAAAAATATGTTATAATAATGATGATATTTAGTTATTAAATTTAAGGTCTATACAAATTTAATAGAAATTTCAATAATTTAAAGAGTCATCTAAACATTTTTTTCTGCTGCAGATTTCCAGGAGAGAAATTCCATGTGAAGTTGTTACATTCACACATAAACAATCTTCAAACTTCAAAGAGCAAGTATTTAAATGTAGTACATTTGTGTGTCTACATACCTCATCTTGCAACTGCTTGTATCTAAAAGCCAATCTGTAGGCAGCAAATACTATTGGTGGAAGTGTGAACTTGATGCGCTTGTCTCCCCCTGCACCAAAATGTTTCCTGGCTGTGTTCAGAATCTGGACAAAAAAACGTGGAAACAAAATTTGAATTTTAAATCAAATATATATGCAAGTGTTTTTTCATACATCCATTGTGTCAGGCACATACCCATTGTGTAAACAAAATTTTAAGAGTATATTTTCAAGGTAAGGGCTAGTAACTCTTCTTTACAAAAATACAAAACAGTCTAGTTACCAGGAACTGTTGATTAGAGTCGGTTGATTGAAGCAGATGAATAAACCTCCCCATGATGCCCTGCTCTTCAGCAAAGTCTTCTGGGTCGTCAGGCTCCTCGGGCTGGTCATTTTGATCTTGAACCAAGCAGTTGACAATGTTTAATATGGAGTCGACCTGCAATAATGAATCAAGGCAATCGTCTTCAGCCAGTGGTGTGACTAGGTAAAATGGTGCCGGGGGCAAGGATCAGAATCTGCCTCTATTTAGAATGTTAGTTTACAATTAATAGTACAGGTACATGAATGGATGTTAAGAAAATGTCAGTTTGGCAAATATCCAAAGTTTGGCACGAGGCATCTGCCCCTCCACCCCCTCTAGTTTTGCACCTGTTTTGTGTCGATGACTCTTTGCTGTACTTAAAATTCATTAAGTCTTTTTAATTTTTTAACAGCATCTACTGCTGTAAGTCCTAAGCTACAACAGAATAACAGGTGTCTTTAAATTGCAGGCATCTTTTTTCTGGAACGCATCAACCATAAATTGTGGGAGGGCCTTGCCAAGGCATGAGCCTGCTGGCGGTCAAAGGTGTGAGAGGGCAAGTTGCAGAAGCGACCTTTGCAGAAAGGAGCGAAGAAAGGCAAACCAGGAGAAAGGAGAAGGGAGATTACGCCAACGTTCCTTGGCCACGGACAAATGCCATACCGGTATATTCATAGATGCCATATATATAATCAAATTAGTATTTTGCCAAATAGACTAACAATAAGATGACTGAGAAAAAAAATCATTTTAAAAAATAAAATAACTGTATCTACGTAAGAATACTTCACAATGAGTTTATAGGTTAGGGAAGCAGGGCTAACCATTTTATAATCAGTTCAAAAACTTTGTGAGATTTCACAACATTCATAAAAGTTGGCACGTCTGCCTATCAGAAAACCATGGCAACTTATAGGTGAATCACTTCACACCATCAGGAAATTGTTTTAAAAAAAAAGAATATCTTTTTCAAATTATTTCTTATGTCTTTTTAGGCAGTTTTTTTTTCAACTGATTCTTGATTTGCAAATGAATTAATTTGAAACATTTAAAACTGTTTATGAAATATAGGACATAACATACGTTCTCCTGGGCTGGGATAAGAGTCTCATTATCCAGTGCGTTGTTGATGATGTGGCAGCTCATGAGTTGTCTCCCCTTGAAGTCGAAGTATTCAAACAGAGGCCCGAAGTGCTGGAGCTGGAGTACAGTCAGGATGTTGTTGTAAGTGTCCACGGGAATCTTCATCAGACGCATCAGCTCTTTAGACACAGGGCTGCCATGTTCAACACTGTGGGAATACACAAACAGCCATTTATAAATAATGTCAAAACACCCTGAGAATAAACTTTAATTACCATCAATTTAAATACCAAACCAATAAAATGTCTAATCTCTAGTAAGTAATGAACTTTTTTATTGTTTGAAAACATTTTTTAAATTTCCATTTGCTTATAAAACTCGTATTTTTATATTATAAGTGTATTTATTAACATTACATAGGTATCAACGTGATTTATAAATGTTTATATTTATTTTGTGGTTCTGTTACGTATTACAATGGATAGAGAGCACTAATAAATTTATTCCTTTTTAAAATTTTAATATTTCGTATTTCCTGAAATTGTTTTTAAATAATTTTTGTTCTTTTCTTTTTAAATATGTACTAAAGTCGCAAAAAACTTTAGACCACCATGGAAAAAAGTCTGGTTTCACCCCTAAGGCTGAGGTCTGTATATTTCCTTCATATAAGACTGCAATAGTATCTATTTTAATCTAGAGTATCAGCAGCCTTAGGCAGAATTTTTATTTCATCGAGGTTAAGTCAATTTTTTTTCCTTTTTTCCTAGTGGGAAATACTAACTGGTAATCACGGCATTCATAGTTATAAAAGTGAAATAATTTTCTGGGGGTTATGCTACGTTAAGCAAAAAATTAGGTTTTGTACTAAAAGGGTTAATATCTTTTTTTTTCTAAACCTACTGGTCCAAATTGAGTCTGTTGAAAATTTCTTCAGTTGTCTCTAGAACTTTGTCTACATAGTCCACTTTATCTGGATAACACTTCAGTGCCAGATTGATGAGAGCAACTTGTAGTGATACAATGTCCTCTGGCGCCATGTCTGGTCGGTTCTTTCAAAAGACAAATAGTCAGAATATAAGAATGTAAGAAATAGTTTATATGATAAGTTTATTCAAAAGACAAGAGCTTAGAAGGTTATAATAACAATAATGGATATGTCTGGTGTGTTCTTTAGATTATGTTCATAATGTAAGCATCAAGTATTGCAAGCTAATACAGTGGTTACTCTGATTATGAATGCCTCAGTTTACAAATAATTCAGTTTACGAACAACAACTTCAAAATTTTTTTGTCTCGGGTAACAAACAGTGCCCTGGGTTATGAACGAAGGCAGAGAGTAAGAGAGAGCAAGGTTTGATATTGGAGACAAACGATTGCATACAGTACTACCGAAGGCCCCGTGAGTGGCAAATTTCCAATTATCGTTTTCTTGTTAAGAAAGACAGACTAAATCTTTTTTTTTATTTTACACTTTTTTTTTCCCTCTTTTTTTAATACATGAAGTACACATATTCTTTGCGTTTTGTTAGGTAAACAAACAGATGTTAATGAAAAAAAGAATGATTCTTTCATTTTGAAAGAGATTGTCTTAATTTCATTGATTTCAATTTTTTTTGTTTACAAAACAAACCGAGTTCAGGAATAAATTAAGTTTGTCACCTGAGGCACCACTGTACTGTTGTCTATTAGTTTAGTATGCACAATAATTGTTTAACTGCAACTCAAGACAATGGCAAAACTTTACATCAGAGAAAAACTGATACACATGTTGGCCTATAAGTGAATGAATTAAAAGGCTTACTTGAATGACTTGGGATATTTGTTGAGAGAATATATCAAACAGCTGAATTTCTGATGGGATTCCGGCACCTTCCTCATTCTGTGCAAAAGCAGCCAACCTTCAAAATAGTTTGAACTCCTTTTTCATTATCACTAGTAATAATTGATCATGTCCTTATAAATAATCTATACATATATAAAGTATACTGTGTGAGTGAATTCCAATCCTCATTTAAAGAAACAAGACCTTATTGTCTTATAATTTACCTTATTTTAAAGATTGTAAAGAATTTCAGGACTTGAAAGATTTCCTAAAATGTTTTCAGTAAGTAAAATCTGATAAATTATTTTTAGATGCTTGCGGGAAACGGGTGTTTGATTCTCAGCCAGGGATAGTCCAAACTTTTTGTTAAAAAAAAAAAATTGCCCTTTTTTTACCCCATTACAATATTTATTTGAAATTCCTTTCCTAAATGTTTTCAGTAAATAATATAATACATTTTTTTTAAATTATTATAACCTTATGCTCATGGACAAGTCTTAATGAGGCGTGAACTTTTGAACCCGAATGTTCGTGAACTTCCTGTTCTATTTTTAAACTAATAACAAAAAAAGCATGCTTTTGCTGATGTTTGACAATTGATTTCAACCTCGACAGCCAGTTCTGGTCTTTTAGAATTATACAAAGGATACAATATTAGTTATGGGGAATCCGTTTTTAACATCAAAAGTGAACAGGCAATCATTAATACTCAAGTGTTAGTCGCAAGACATTAAATTTTTTGTTGTTTACAAAATAAATGAGTCAAGAGTTGTGTTTTCTTGGTTATTAAAAAACAAAATGCGTAAATTCATAAAAACGAATAACAAAAATTCTTTTGCATTAAGCAATAAGTTTGATAATTTAAAAAGGTGATTATTCCCTTCTGACTTTCACAATACATTGTTTTGCTTTGTAAACATCTATTGGAAATGAAATAAATTGTAATCCCCAACAAATTTGAGTACAACCAGTAAAGTAGCACACAGACATTGTTTCGAATAAAATGATCGAATAAGAACGGAAATGTTTTTGCACGTGACCTTTTATGCATGCATACACGTTAAGACTTGTCCATTGTAGTTTATAAAATGTTTATCTGTAGCTTATATAGTCCTATGTAATTTTTCCCTGGGCAACGACGGGGAATTTAGCTTGTTAAAATATATAATTTTAAAAACATTATGATGTTTAGTCTAAATGTTAACATTTACATTCACAAATCTCTCAAAAAATAGATAATAAAGCATCTGGCAGATTGGTTTCTCAATGCTTTTAATAAATATAGAGCCCATTAACCTAAATAGAGCCCATTAACCTAAATAGAGCCCATTAACCTCTGGCAGATTGGTTTCTCAATGCTTTTAATAAATAGAGCCCATTAACCTAAATAGAGCCCATCAACCTAAATAGAGCCCATTAACCTCTGGCAGATTGGTTTCTCAATGCTTTTAATAAATAGAGCCCATTAACCTAAATAGAGCCCATTAACCTAAATAGAGCCCATTAACCTCTGGCAGATTGGTTTCTCAATGCTTTTAATAAATAGAGCCCATTAACCTCTGAATAACCTTTTCCCCCAGTCTCTAGAGATCGAGTGTAAAATCATTTTGGACATCCATGGACTAGAACTGGTTGGTTACCTGTCAATGAGAGCTATGATGATGTTTTTCACATTGACATTCGGGTGCAGCTCGGCACATGCCCGGAGGAATGAGTTGAGAGACTGCAAATGAAAGTCGTCCGGGAATACCTGACAGACAAAATGAAAGGGGAAATACAATTCTTCTAAAGCAATAGGAAGGGTTCAAAGTTCAAAATTTCAGAAGAAAAAAACGAACAAAGCAATGCTAAATACAATATATCAATATACCTGAATAATGCATTCCATGAGATATTCCTGGGCGATTGGATCCTTACAGTTCACAACTTGTTCTAGTACTCCTGGCAACACATACTGTAATAGTCAAACAATATATTTCAATTTAGTTCAAAATTTTGTTCTTATTTTTTACAAAACATTTTGTTTTGCCTTTTCTCTTCCATTTGCCTCTTCTCTCTCTCTCTCTCCAATATATCAATCAATCAACTAGACCTAAGTCGTGTACCTGTTTGAACTTCTCCACATCGATACACTCGAGCTGACTAAGCCGAACTAAGTTTGTCCCAACCAGGATCCTCAGCTCCCGCCTCTCGTTCTCCCTTCGCTCCCTGTCACGGGAGTGGCCCTGGTGCTGCATGCGAACCCACAGCTTGTTCATCTCTGCAAAGTTCAGGTGGATGAAATCCACAGAATCCATGACGGTGCCAGACTCTCCGCCACTGCTCTCAGTGCTAAATAAAACAGAAAGACCCAGTTTATACACTTTTGTTTTTATTCCATGTTCTTTAAACTTTTTAATACATAATTTAAAATAATTAGTTCCAAAAGTTTGCGCCAGGCTGCCCTAGGAATTGTGCCCAAATCACAAGGAAATCTTAGAATTATTTTTTCCATTTTCGATTCGCTGTGATAATATAGGACATCTAGGTATTGACTCAGGGAATGGCTTCATGTGAGAAACCTTACTTCTAAAATAGTGCAGCGAATGAAAAAGGTTTAAGATAGACTACAGAAGCTCCGCTCCTTACAAATATTCATTGTGCAAACTTTCACCAATATCATACTAACCCGTCGTCAAAGAAACATTCTTTCAGATTGAAAATAAAAAACCAAGTGTGTCTTACATGATGCAATTATTTGTTACAAATCGACAGTTGGCAATGGTGAGAAAACCTGGCCACTCTAATGCCCTGCTGCACAAAAAACTTTTATTTACTTCACTCTCAGTCATTGAACATCTATTTGTTCTATTTATAATATACTGTGCTTAAAATGTATTATTTATTTGTTCAGAGTGTTGTGGTTTTTTGCTTTTAAAAGTTCTCATCCAAAGAAACTTGCGTAGTCAATAGCAAACTTAGTCACATTTTACAAACAAATTCATTAACTGAATAGTTGTTTTAAGCATAAAACGTTTGTAGGTTGGGGAGCGTCAGTGCAAACAATTTTAAGAGCCAAACCTCTGGTCTTCAACTGCGTCTGGCAGAACATTCTTGGTACACTGGAGTAAGTAGTTCCTCAGGAAGAGTCCTCGGAGGGGATGCTGTACACCGCGGCACATCTCCACCAAATCTTTTAGAATATCTTTTCTGGACAGCTCGTTGGATTTGATGTAAACTGTTCCAACTGTGATTAGTAAGTAGCTGACGAAATAAAAAGGAGAAACACAGCAACTCAAAAAAACACAGCAACTCAAAAAAACACAGCAACTCAAAAAAACACAGCAACTCAAAAAAACACAGCAACTCAAAAAAACACTCAAATTCAAGACATTTGCTTCAATGCTTAGTAGATACAACTGGATTTTAATACTTTGTAAGTAAAGTATTCCGTCAGACAAAAGTGATCCATAGGGTCAGTGAAGCAGTGTTCACCAGTTCCTGTGGCCATGGCATACTAAGGGATTGTGTGGCCAGCACAATGCCAAGCCACCTTTACTTTACCCCAACTAAAGCCACGCACCCATCTGAGCTGGGTAGACTCAGGGACACCCTCCAGACCTGACAACAAATCCTAGCCTCCACCAGGATTTGAACCCAGGACTTTCGGTATGCCAGCCAAACATGTTTTTTAAGTACTTTGAGTGTTTAAAAATCCTCATTTTATTTCCTACTGAAACACTGTTATGCATTCTAATGACTACGTAACTACATACTTTAGTATAATAAACACTGTATCATAATGGCATAATTTTACCAAATAATTTTTTCCTTTTCAAGAACAAATTTTACTTTTCATGTATAAATACATTTTTGTTTGTATAAAAAAAAAAAGAAATGTGTAATAATTACAGTCGTGGAACTATATTTCCGGCGTACTGAACAAGTTCATACAGATCTGCCACTTTGCGTCCTTTCTGGAATTCATCCACCAGATACATTTCAAGGTGACGAAGTTCATCCGAGATGGCCATATCTGCAGGAGAACTTTTTAAATGAATATTTTTAATGTTCAAAATTTAGATAACTTATGGCACATACATAAAATCTCAAAGTACACAACTTAATGCACAATTTTGCTTTTTTTACAAACAACTTGTAATTGCTGCATTATTATAACTTTGTCTTTATATTAGACTCTAAATCTAAGTGTAGACAAAGACATTTATTTCACAGTCTTGTATTGATATAATACTCTGCAAATGAACTGAACTAATAATTAAATTATACTTTTAAATGATTAACATTCATTTTTGGAAATATAACTTATGTTGAATTGAGTTAAAATCATTAACTTAATACAATTAAAAATTGTATTTTAAAAACATAAGACACATACAGCATTCATAGTAGCTCTTTGGAGAAAGAAGTGATGTTCTTAGTTCCCCAAGCATGGTTGATGCATGTTTTAGACCATCCATCAGTCTTCCTTTGTCCTAATCCAATCATAAATAAATAAAGTATATATAAATATTCTTTAAAAAAAACATTTAGAGACTTAATGAGTGAAATGCATGCGTCTTCAAAATCAAATTTTACATGCTATTAAAGGTGAAATGAGAACACAGTGTCCATCAAACACAATGTCAACAGAACACAAAATCAATGGAACGAAATGTCAATGGAGAACATCAATTGTGTCAATGGAACAGAATGTCAATGGAACACAACAACAATAGAACAAAATGTTAATATAGCACAATGTTCCAACGGAACAGTTGTTGTATGTACTTTTCAATCTATGGATGTAGGAAGTAACATTTTACCAAGCATCTTTTCATTTGGAACGCCTGAGTCTTCACAACATTGAGAGCCTCTTCCAGGAGCTTTTCCTGCTCCTCCTGCGGTGAAAGTTGGGGTGTGGATGGCTGCAGCAAAATAAGAAATAAGAAATAAAACCTTAACAATTTTTTTAATGTTCTTGTAATGTTTACGATTGAAAGTCAAAAACTTTTATTCCTAAGGTCAGTTTTTTTATGTGTGTAGGTTAAATAAATGCTTTGAAATCCAATGGTAACTTTAGATAAAAATTTTGAGATTGGATAGAGCCTGCTTTAAAAAAAGAATAGCTGACTAATAATAATAAGACACTATGTCTATGTGTGTTTAAACATATAGACCCTGCCACTAACTCCCTCCCTCACCCCAGTCAAGCTAACAATGAGTTACGTTCGGCAAGTATGTTTGATATAAATTAAAAAGGTCAACGAATAAATGCAATACATTGGTAATAGTTTACCAGATTTCATATTGACTTAACTTAACATAGACATAGTCTAATATTTTTTACATTGCCACATATATAAATCGTAAGTATAGTTTGTAAATCACATCAATCACTTATAAATATTTGTGGGTCCGAAAAGCTCTAGATTTTTTTTTTTTAGTATTAGGTAAAACAAGTCGTGCATCGAAACATGAAGAAAATCGTTAGAGCGCTTTTGAAGAAAATTTCCATACATACACTCATACAGTGTCATATAATATACATATATCAATTTTTGCTCGTATTATAGTAGGAATTAGTAGTAGGCCTATATAATATATACTGCAGTAGGATTAGGATATACAAATAAATTAAAATTTAATTTATACTTATACTGAAGTTATAGTTAGGATACTAACTACTAACTTAGACTTATACTTATAGTATACTTATACTAGTTATACTAAGTAAGTTATAGGCCCTATATTAACTAGGCTATATCATACTATATGCTAGACTATATGCTATACTATATAATATACTATATACACTATATTACTATATATTATATTTATAATATTATAATAATACGCCGATAATACCAATAATACGGTCTTTTAATAATACGGTTACTATACAAGACTAAGATTAATTTCGAAATACGTTTGACTTAAGTTAATAGTCATTGGTCGTATAATAGAACTGTAAATTAGGTGTAAATCTATATCAGAGTCTACAATAATTTATAAAATGAATTAATATTTATAACAAACAAAAAAGAGGATACACCCACCATTTTGGAAATCTTTAGTCTATAAAGTTAAATTAATTGGTAAATTGATAAGGCTGGTCCGTATTTATAAACTTGCATGCTGGTCCTCCTTAGTAGTTGAACGCATAATGTATATTTTATCAGGGCTTACAACAGGTGGCCATCGGGCCACAACACAGCCCACCAAACATTTTAGTGTAGGCTATGGTACCCGTAGAGCTTCTAATGGCAGTTTGTTTTTAGTTACATAATATCTAGTCGAAGTGATTGACTTCTTTCAATAAGAGCAAGAACAGAGAGATTTAGGAACTCTTTTGTTCCACTATCAGTGAGACTCTTTCAAAAGAATCATCTTTCAGCCAGGAAATACAATGGCTCAATAGCGGACTCCTAAATGATAGGCCTACTTTTTTCTTGTATGATAAATGGTATGATTGTTTGCGCAAATGTCTATTGTGTTTGAGTACAAATGGTTCTTTAATATTGTTTTAAGTGTGCTGAAGGACGAAATTTATGTAATCAAATCAAATTTCCATTAATTTGGATCAATAAAGCAATCTTATCTTATCTTAATAATGCAAATGTTCAGAATGTGTGGACTGTAATCTAATTGCATGCCCTATCAAAATTCCATTGACGAAAAATGTTGCAAATCCCTATGATGACCTGATGAAGATCATGTTCAAATTTGGTTAACGATAACGGTTTTTTTTTTCTTTCAGTGGTTAAATAAGCTTATGTCAAGCTTGTAAACTAGGGAGCTCCACAAAGAACTGTCTTAGACTCAAAACTAGCCTGCTTATGATCTATAGAACGATTTACCAAAATGTATAAATCCGAAATCAAACATAATGTAATTATAATAGGGGATAATTTTCTAGTAGGCCTACAATAAAATCAACATAAGATAGCCTACTGAATTAATTTTTAAAGCCTAGATCTAGATGAATTTAAAATTATGAACATTTATTTGGGGCGGGAAAACGTCAACAATTCTGAGCATCAAAGAAAAAGAATTCTAATACAGATCATTTTATTCATGATAAAAACATAGTTATTGGTGGTGATGGTCATTTGTATAATACGTCTCTGCAGAAGGATCATACCAACCTTCGATTCGCAGATGATATAGATGGACTCGCCGGGATTGAGGAAGAATTAGCCAATCTAGTGAAGCGACTGGACAAAACTTCCGCATCCTATGGCAAGCAAATCAGTGCCGAAAAAAACTAAATTAATTACTAGTAACACCAGCGGCATCACCACGCAGATCAAGATTGGTGGGCAGAGTTTGGAAACAGTAAACAGCTTCAAATACCTACGAGCTATTGTATCCGAAGAGGGCTCCAAACCAGAAGTAATGTCCAGGATTGCCCAGACAACAATGTCACTAAAGAGGCTCAAGACAATATGGAAAGACAAGAACTTAGCCCTCAGCACCAAAATCAGGCTGATGCGCTCACTGGTCCTCTCCATTTTCTTATATGCTTGTAAGTCATGGACATTAACTGCTGAGCTGTGAAAGAAGATAAACGCCATATGGAAATGGGATGCTTCAGGACCCTGCTTGGTATCTGTTACAAAGACCATATCTCCAACGAACAGATACGAAAAAGAATACAACAGGAAAATATGAAGCCCTGCTGGCCACAGCCAAGAAAAGAAAACTGGAATGGTATGGCCACGTCACCAGAACCAACGGGCTTGCAAAGACCATTCTGCAGGGTACCGGTACCACCAGAGGAGGCAGAAAGAGAGGAAGACAAAAGAAACGTTGGGAAGATAATATCAGGGAGTGGACAGGTACAAAACTGTGCGAGGCATTGAGAACGGCTGAGAGACGAGAGGAATGGAGGAGGCTGGTTTACATGTCATCTGTGGCGCCCCAACGGTCCAACAGACTACGGGATATGTAGGATGTAGGAGGATGTAGGTTTCTGCAGTGCTTAGATGCTATCAAATTTATCATTCTCACAAAAACACTGATGTTTATAAAACACCTCTTAAATGATTAAATTAGAACTAAGCTTAAATATCTTTGAATATGCAAAGTTGGTCTTCTAAGGGGTAATGCATTAAAAGATAAATTATCATGGAATATATAGAGTCTATGCTCTATGAAAATAGAAGACATTTATTAAAAATAAATTTGTACAAATGTATGAGACCAATAAAATTATATATTATATTTTATGTGCCCAGAGATCAGTGCTTCTAGTAAGCCTACACAGGTTTGCATCCACTGATCTATACTTGCATCCCATTAATAAATATGACGGAGTCACTCTTTAATAATATACGTAACTTTTCTTTGGAGAGTTACATGGCCGAAGCGATAGAAGGAAAATGCCTATAAAAATAAAACACGTTGTTGCAGACACAGGAGCATTCATTAGAAATGCCCCATTAAGAGTAAGTATACATTTTTAGATTATGTAAGAGTGGACCGTTTTTTTCAGAGCATATTAATTACTAGTTTTTATCCCAAACACGATTTGTTTAGCGTCGGACGTTAACTTGACTTGAGTTTTACATTTAATGATTTTAATTTAGTTTTAGTACTAGACTAGATCTAGAGTCTAGATCTAAACTCCTAGAGATCTACATCATCTAGTAGTAGCCTATTATTTACTATTTAGTATTTGTACTTAAAATACTAAAATTAAAATAGCCTACTTAAATTAATAACGTAATATTTAGCATTTTTAGCCTCATATCCTATCAATATCATATAGTCATATTTATATAGTGAATATAGTGACATATCAATATCATCATCATTGGCTCCATAGTCTCGAAAGACACTTAGATTTGTGCTCCTGTGTCCTGTGATTTGGCCAGCCCTGCAAAATTGACTGTGTCTGTGGAGACCTATCCTTGAGAGACATGCTCTATCGCATCTCTGGCACTTGAAAGCTGGACCGTTGGAGATTGTTAGGGGCAGCGTACTTTTCTTCGCTGCTCGTTTAGCCTCCGCCATAAGGCGAAGTTTGCCCTCTGCCGCATTTATACCGGTGTGTAAGGTGCCTCTCCAACTATTTCTGTGCTGAGCAAGGTTCTCCCAGTTTCCGACCTCTACATCTATAGCCTTTAGATCACGTTTGCAGACGTCCTTGAACCTGAGTTGGGGGCGGCCAGTAGCTCTCTTGCCTTCCGCTAGCTCAGCATATAGCAGGTCTTTTGGGAATCGCCCATCCTCCATCCTGGAAACATGGCCAAGCCACGAAGACGTCGTTGGCGAAGGACATATACTTATAGGCTATATCATAATAATGATTCATAATAATTGCTAGTCTTTCTATTCCATTTTTACTATAGACGTGTCCTAAGAATTTTATTTGTCTGTTCCTTGTAGACATAGATAGATTTGATCTTATCTTATTACACTTATTTAGGCCATTGTGGCATTGATTAGGCTATAGACTATACTATATGAATTTGACATAGGCCTACATTACAGACGCTCCTCCTATAAAGAAGATTATATTTATTGCGTCCTACACCCATCCTCGGCACATATGATATGTTGAATAATGTTGTTTACACCTCAGCATTTGTTTTCTTTTCTCATCATCCTTCTTAGAAACCACATTTCTACTGCCTCCAAACTCCAATCTTTTCCGTGTTTCATTATCTATTGTCCAATATTCACACCCATAATTATAATGGAGGAACAAACCAAACATGTTACATATCAATATCCCTTCAGTCCTTCAGTCAGTATGCGCATTTGTGGTACATATTTTGATATTCCTATTTTTCATGACTCTGCTTTTTAATGTGATAAAACTGTCAACTGTATATACTTTATTGTTTGGTCTTGGTAGGCCTATTCCTTTTCTTTTGATAGTATTATTGTTAGTTTATAATATTATTAATAAGAAGTCAGAAGCTTGACAGCAACAATTCATATATGCCATATTCCATGGCCAGTCAACCATAAACAATTTAATAAAAAAGAAGAAAATCTAAATACCGAAAGAAACGTCCGCACTACTCACTACAGTTTTTGATATTTTTTTGTTTGTTATTTTTTTCTTTATCTTTTAATAAAACACATTGTAATCCTTGGTTTCTACGTCATTTTGATGGACATAACTCCTAGTAATAATATAATTTCTCATTGAAACATAACTAAGAATCATTATAATATAATTCATAATTAATGAGTTATAGTTATAGATAGTCATATAGTTGATATAGTAATAGTCAATTTGAAATCTGTTAATAAATAGGCAGGCCTAAGTTACAAAATTTATCAGTATTAAAATCATTTAGGCCTATACTATAGATTATAATAGAAGTATAGACCTTTCAATCTCTATTCTATTTTGAACGTACTAACAGCCAGTGTATAAAAATGTTGTTACTTAATGGCCGGGGGGAGAAAGGGGGTAAACATTTTTTGACAAAATTTTATAGGGGGGGGGGGGGGAATTCTCTGAAAGTTTGACAGTTGTTGACAAGAGCACAAGTGAGAGGTAGAAATTACCTAAAAATTGTTGGCGAAAACATATTGAAATATTTATTATATAATTGAATTTTGCAATAAACCTATTTTGATCAGCATGTTTTATTTTACTTAATTAATTAAAAAATAAATGTTATTTCATACACTTGTGCTTTATTTCAACATACTGTAACTGCACGCTTCTTGTCCCGGTAAGTCTGACAAAGCGCCATTTGTTCAGCATGTGTTAAAATCTAGCCCAACTCTAATGATGTCCGAGTTGTTTTAAAGAAATAATAACAAAACATAACAAAAACCACTGATATGTGTAATTTTAATATTTGGATCCCGGCCTTTCAGGAATAATTTAAAATACTCTATATAAAATAAATCTGATATATATGGGATACTACATATGACAGATAAATAAATATTCATTAAACAATAGTGAACAATAAAAAAATTGGAATCGTCTATCTATTGATAAAGCCATTCGCTCATCCTGTGATGTTCCTTTATTTTCAATGTTGTCTAATTTGTTGCTGTTGTTGTTTCCTTTTCAAACATAGGAAATAGCAGAGAATGTTTATACAGTTCCAGAGGTTATTGAAGAAAGTATTGACAGAACAACTAAAAGAAGACTGAAGCTATTGCCAATAAGCATTAATTTTAAGGAGCCATCTAATGAAGCCTTACAGTTTGGTAATAGACCTTATTCTTTGTAAAGTTTTCTATAGAACTATAAGAAACTTAGTAAAGTGTCCTTTCCAGACCATGTTTGTTCATGCGGCTAGTAAGTCATTGTTTACCAGTTGCCATGGCATACCATGGGGACTGTGTGGCCAGCACAATGCCCCACTGTCTTTATCCCCCCTCCCCCAACTAATGTCAGGTACACCTAGCTGGGTAGGAACACCCTTCAGACCTATCATTGGAGCCAGAGGAATGTCAATACCAACCCGCTGTCTCTAGACCACAGTTTCCCCTATATGTATATATATTTATTTATTAGCTTAGCTATATATATATTATTATTCTTTTCAAAAGTGAGCAAAGCATCTACTGCTTTATGTGAAAATTGTGTGCTGTATAAATATTGCCATATTCAGTATCCAGAATGTTTAAGAATATTTTTTCCTGCAGCCAAATTCTCCACAAATAAAGCAAAAATATTTTTCAATATTAAAATCTAAATATTAAAAAAAAATTCCTGTCAAAGCTGCAGCAGTTATGTAGTGCTCAAGCATAGATTGATTTATTGTATTCATTACTTTTATCTTCTATAGATAATTTTTTTTTATTCATGTCATATTCTATTTATCAACATCATATGTGCTTTTATTTCAATTTTATTCCAGTCCATTTATTAACATCATTATACTTTTAGCACAACTTCATTCTATTCATCAACATCAATCAACTTTGTTACATTTCAGTGACTTCGTTTGCTAAGAAAACCGGGGACTATTTATCACTTTCTGCTGTGGATTTAAAAGTTTTGGCCCTAACTTATGATTTAGAAAAACAGTTTAAAGGCACAGCTCATATAAATAAAGAGCCGCCCTCCAAGGTATTTAAAAAAAAAACATTCAGCCATTTTTTTAATCAGATTTGCTTGTTATAAGAACTGTCTTGTAAATTTATTTGTTTGTAATATTGTTTTTCTTGAATTGCACAGCCACAGTACATTGTTGGAAAAACAGAACCTTCTGGTGTTAATTTTGCATCTAAGGTAATTGAAATTATTCTATTTATCACAGTTGAAACATTTGATTATACGCCATGTGTTGTGGGCTTGAAAAATAGGAGACTTCTAACAGATTGTGGCATCCGGGCATGGAATGGGTTGTCTGAACAAACCAGGAAAACCAACAGCTTAGCAGTAGCATCATTTAAAACACTAATAACAATGAAAGGCTAGACTCAGACCACAGATAAGTGTAGGATGCAATAAGCCTCTTCATAGAAGGAACAATTGTAATATATAAGATAAATCAATGTCAATGAAAATATAAGTTTTTAAATCTGGAAAAGATAATGTCTGAGGAAAATATTTTTAAAAATCTTTTACTACAATATTTGGCAAAATAAAAAAGGGCAGGCTACTCTGGTTATGACATCTAACAAAGGATGATGGAGAGGGTGACAGTTCCTAGAGGTAAAAAGCTAAGGTGGGCTTGGATGGATGGATGACGTTGAAACTAATCTACATCAGCTCAGGGTTCAAGCATTGAAACTAAATAATATATGAAAGGTTGAAGGCAGCGATAAAGTTGGCCAGCTCTTCATAAAAAATGTACATTGAGATGTTTGAAGACAAAGGACATGACTAAAATTGTTGACTGCATTATTATAAATCATTCTTTGTATTGGGTCAATTTTAAATATCAATAAGTAAAATAAAGAAATATTTGATTGGTTGTTCTAGTTTCCTTTTAATACATAGTAAAACAGTTCTGCTTTTTTTAACTACAGCAATTCGCTGAAGGTGAGGCTTTGCCAACTAATTTGATAGGAGAGAAAAAAGACGATGAAAGTGACGATGAAGAAATTTGTGATGCCCGCGACGAAACAGACGAGGAACAAGAAGAAATATTAAAGGCCGAACACTTGGAGGGAGATGACAATAGAAGCCAGCCTTCAGAGGGGAATGAAGGAACAGACAAGGCGCCAGAAAACCTGGAGGACTATCGTAAGCCTGCGGATGAGGTGGATGAGTCAGAAGAGGATGAAGAAGATGAGGAGGATGAAGAAGATGATGATGATGATGGTTGGATTACTCCTGGCAATATAGCGGAAGTAAAAAAATCAATGGGAATAGAAACAGCTGCTCTTGACAATGTGAGCGTTGGTTGTTTAACTACAGACTTTGCTATGCAGGTTAGGCTTTTCAGTTTTTCATTTTGTGTAACATTGAAACTATGAACAAAATATTATTAGGCAATAAAAAGTGCTTTTACTTTTATAGGATTTATGTGATACTTATATTTGTTTAGCTTTACAAAGTTACATATATTTGTTGTATGATATGTTTACCTACAAATATGATCACTATATTTGTTGTATAATATGTTTACCTACAATTATGATAACTATATTTGTTGTATAATATGTTTACCTACAATTATGATCACTATATTTGTTGTATGATATGTTTACATACAATTATGATCTCTATTTTCAGAACGTTCTTATTCAGATGGGCCTAAATCTCCTGTCAGTGGATGGCATGCTCATCAAAAAAGCTAAAAGTTATGTTCTGAGATGCTTTGGCTGCATGAGGTTATTAATTAAATCTTCTATTCCTTCTAGTTCAATAGTTGAATAAATATTTTTGTCACATTTGTCTGCTTGGTTTGCAAGAACCAATAGTGTTTACCATAAATAAATTCTAATTCATCATCTTATACGTTATACTCAGTCATACATTACTTATAGAATTGCCAAGTCTTCTTATTTTGTTCTATTTTAGAATTACTAAAGACACATCCAAAGTGTTTTGCCCTCACTGTGGCAACAGGACATTGAAGCGTCTCTCCACCACTATAGAACAAGATGGTTCTGTAAGATATTGGTTGGCTAAGAACTACACAATACGCACAAAAGGCATGAAGGTATGTAGCATTGAACTATGTAAACTATCATATCAATACCAGGTACACTATCATATCAATACCAGGTACACTATCATATCAATACCAGGTACACTATCATATCAGTACCAGGTACACTATCATATCAATACCAGGTACACTATCATATCAATACCAGGTACACTATCATATCAATACCAGGTACACTATCATATCAATACCAGGTACACTATCATATCAATACCAGGTACCTGCTTTAGAAATGTTGTTTCTGGTTGGCAGTAGGACTATTAGAAGTGGGGAGGGGTTGGAAGAAAAAAAATTGGTGGGTAATAGTTCATGATGTTTAGTTTGCATTACTGGTACACATTTTTTTTTATTCATTTGCTGCAACAGACTTTATTGGTCTACTGTAAATACTTTTGAGTCTAAAATGTTAACACAGAAATTATTGATAGAAATTAAGTAACCATCGCATAATTATTTCCATTACACATAATTAACATTTAAGCAGTTTTGTGATGACAATGGTTCTAACAATGTCTGTGGAATCATATTAAAGATTGAATTGCCTGGGACAGGAATGAGGAATAGTCAAATGTGAATGAGGAATAGTCAAATGTGAATGAGGAATAGTCAAATGTGAATGAGGAATAGTCAAATGTGAATGAGGAATAGTCAAATGTGAATGAGGAATAGTCAAATGTGAATGAGGAATAGTCAAATGTGAATGAGGAATAGTCAAATGTGAATGAGGAATAGTCAAATGTGAATGAGGAATAGTCAAATGTGAATGAGGAATAGTCAAATGTGAATGAGGAATAGTCAAATGTGAATGAGGAATAGTCAAATGTGGCTTAGAGACTGGTGAAATTATATGCAATAAAAAGAAAGTGCAGGGATAAGGTAGGCTGCACATTTATTGGGACTGGCTACAAGTATAAAGATAGGGTGTACAGTATTTTTTTTTTTTCACATGTAAACTTTGACTAGAATTAGAATCTACTATAAATTTTCCTGTGTTTATAAACAAATAAATGTCTGCATCCCCAGTATTCCTTGCCCAGGCCTCAAGGAGGGAAACATGCAGTGAACCCAATCTTATGTGCCGATCAACCACTTCCAGATCAAAGGCCGACCAAAAAATCTCTACAGAAATTAGACATACTGTCAAAGGACATAATTGCAGACATGAGTCCATTTGCCATGAATGACGTGACCAGTCGTGCTGCACAGCTTGGTATAACTGGTCGCCATTGGTCAAAACGTAATCAGAATGATGGGTATAGAGGTTTAAATAAACGTAAAGGAAAATAAAAGCAATGTTGTTGTTCATACCGTACTGTCTTTCATTGTAGTGTGCATAGATGTAATGGCGTAAATGTAATTACTCTAAAGTGAAATTTAGAACAAGTCTGTGAAGACAACTTCATACAATACTGATAAAAAAAAGTAATGAACAACTTTTATTTGGAGAAAGTTTATTACCTCAATATATACATACAATTAGAAATTATGACATTCACCTTTCAAAAGCCCATACTGTAAATATACAATTGATAACACAACACATGCACACACTGATCCTAAGTCTTCATCAACTACTCCAAGACATTTGTTCTTCCCTTTCTAGCAACAAGACATACAGTACATCATGTACACAATAGGTCATGACAAGGTGTTTAAACAGAACTTTTTTTAAATACAATTTTTTTTTTAGTTTTAAAGATTTACCTCTTTTAACTTTTAATGATTTTTATTAATTTTTTTTTAAAAACCCATAAGACTTGAGAACAATTGTTTTAAAATATTTACAAAGTACATCTTCAAGTATGCAACGTGGATATAACACTTTGAATAAAAAATAAATATATAATACTCTGTGAAAATTGGAACTTGCAAGGAACAACAGAATTATGGCTAATAAATAAGCAGTATAAGTAGAATATCTGTGATATGAATCAGACAGAATGAATTTGATGAGTCCATCAAAGTACATGTCTTGCATTTAGCAGAGAATTTTCTACAACTACAAGTAAACATATTGAACAAATGACTGCAGCCGATTAACTGATTCGCACATTTGGTTGCTGGGCCAACTGTTAACTAAAAATAACACAAAAATGAATTAAATTAGATCACATATTTTCAGTTATCTGTAACAAACTGCAAACAAGAAACATTTGTGAATAAATGAAATCACTGGAGATTAAAGTTACATTATGTTTTATAATACATGGAGCGAGAGAGATAGATATACATACACTGTACATGCACAATACAGGACAACAAGTTAACAATGATTTTTTCAAAATTGTTTAAAATAGGGCAGTAAAAAAACAAACAACTGCTGGAGAGTCCTTGTGTTAGCCATAAAAAAAGGAAAAGTGTTGCACTAATAAGCTGTTCCTGACATCATAGGGACTTTTTTAAACAGACTAGTTCTTAAAATGATGCATTTCACATTCAATTATTCAATTACCTGAACTCTTTAGACTTGTTTGCTCCTAATGATCAGATTATACACAGGACCAAATCTGACAAGGTCTGTGTTAAAAAAAAAAGATTCCCTATATTTTTTTTTCAAAATGTAATGCATTCCTGGTCGTGTTGAATAAATTATTCATCTCAACCATTACACAAATCTTTAGTTGTTTGAAAAAAGTTTTTTTGCAAAAAGTAGATCACCAAAGGTGCAACTATTCACTGTGTGATATAGTGTATAATGCTAAAGTATTATGCATTTCTTGACTCTTGCAGTCACAGAATCAAGTCAATCTTTAGATCATTTTTCATCAATTTACCAGAACCATTGACTAGTGCAGTAAAACATAACATAATACAGAAATATGAAAATTCATTGCAAATACAAAGAGGTTTTTTGGCTCAGCATTCCTGTTTAGTGTAGCCGGTGCCGTCAATACTGTCAATAATAACATGTTCAGTCAATATAGTTTTTAAAAAACAATTTTATGTTGTTCCATCTTCCAAATCATTGCATCATTAAAAATAATTTCTAAGGAAATAAATTCATATATAAATTGATTTAAAAAAAGCAAAACATTACTTTTAGTTAATTTTAATTATGTAATGAATGATATTTAAATCACAACTGTCAGAATTTTAGAAATATTTTTTTTAAATCAGTATTGTCAAGATTTCTATAAAATAGCTATATATGCATAAAAATTTAGAGACTTTTTAACAAAATGATTTAATTGCATATATTGTTGTACGACAAATTAATTTTCATAATTGTTAATAAAAAGACTATAATAAGATGTACCACTTTTTCTGCTATTTGATCACTTAAACACTTTCAGAATTTCTGATCGCACCCTGTCCTCTACACTTCCGGTTTAGTCATTCGCTATGATTTTCTTGATAAAAAATTACATTTAAAATCAAAAGTTGCATAAGCGGAAGTCTTTAGGGAAATTTAGGAGTCACTGAAGACAGTGTACACGTTATTAGCTCCGCATTGAAAAAAACAAGTGTTAATCTCTTTAAAAAATAAAGCAAGTGGTCCATCTCGTTATAATCTTTGCACATTCCTAACAACTTTATTATTAGGTACAAATAAAAATGTGAGAATATAAGCAATTGTTTAGGAAAAGGTGAATGATTTTTTAAACATTCTAATATGAATAAATTCTATGTCACAATTTGTCTTACAAGGCAGGAGTGCAGTTTACATTTGATTTTCAAATGTGGTTTATTTACTTTTTTCTATGTCTAAAAATTCAAATTTAAAACAAAGTATAAAACAATCAGCACTCCAGTATATTGTAGAGAACAATCTTTCCAAACATTCCATTAGCAAAACAAAATGGCTGCTTGTAAAGAGAAACTGTTTTCAAGGTCTCAGAATGTCAAACATATAAAGAAAAACTACAACAAGGGCAATCACTGCAAGCTCAATAGAAACAAATATACAATTGCTTTGATTTACACTAAATAAAATAATCACACATGAAATAGAGCTTTCCTCAGGATATCATTGAAACACATGAAATAGAACTTTCCTTATGGTTTCATTGAAACTTCATTGCTCTGGTTCGTACTGGAGCTGAGAGATTCAGTAAGTAACCCACCTTGACCCATCACAGCAGTTGACCTTGACCCATCACAGCTGTTGTCGAGTAAAAACTGAAACATACATTTTTTCTTTATTTCTTGGTAATCTTGGCCTTTATGTTCTTGCACTTTGACATAGAAATAAAAACACTTCACATTTGCAATACACACTTCAAAAAAGAAATTAAAACAAGTTTCTATAACTGCCCTTTTGTTGTAGGTTTTACCATACACTGATCAACGTTTGAGCACATTCTATCACATGATAAATATATTTAACTGATAGGAAGGACACCATTTAAATAAAAAAGGCCATGGTGGTTGTAAACTTTGAAGACAAGAGCCCTCTCTCCAATAGAAAGCCCTGGTTAAACAGCAAGCACCGCCAAGATATCTTAATGCTTCACTCAGAGTCTGACTTGGGTTTATAATTCAAGCGGTAGGTTTCTGAAATGATAAACAATAATCATGTTGTTTTAATGTCTACACATGGACAATGTAAAACTAATGCAATTTTAATTATTTTTTAAATTCTTCTAAGGCAGGAGTCAACTATGGTCAACACAAGAGACTGATGTAGGGAATCAACACAAGAGCCTGATGAACTGATGTAGGGAATCAACACAAGAGTCTGATGGACTGATGTAGGGAATCAACACAAGAGTCTGATGGACTGATGTAGGGAATCAACACAAGAGTCTGATGGACTGATGTAGGGAATCAACACAAGAGTCTGATGGACTGATGTAGGGAATCAACACAAGAGTCTGATGGACTGATGTAGGGAATCAACACAAGAGCCTAATGGACTGATGTGAATCAACACAAGAGCCTGATGGACTGATGTAGGGAATCAACACAAGAGTCTGATGGACTGATGTAGGGAATCAACACAAGAGTCTGATGGACTGATGTAGGGAATCAACACAAGAGCCTGATGGACTGATGTGAATCAACACAAGAGCCTGATGGACTGATGTAGGGATTCAACACTAAGAAGAGGGCAGCTGGCAACTGTACTGTCAATTAGAAAATATTGCCTAGCTATTCAGTTATGTGCCAGGCTAGTAGGGGTCATGACACTTTGCTTTGGTCTAGTTCTACTGCCCAATGCCTGCTGTAAACTTTAGTCTAGCAAGGTGATATAGCATGCTGTAGCAGGGAGGCATGTTTCATAGAAACGATTGTTCACTCATTATCAATCAGTATGGCCTTTATCAAATGGAAAGAGAACTGCAGCAAATTTGTCTGTTGAGGATGTGTTGAGAATAAGTCACAATTTAGATTTGGGATCTTTATTTAAAAGACGCATACTAGTAAGGCCACCATTATAACCCCTATTGCAAGCAGTGTGGAGTTACAATACATGTTGTGGTGTGCTTTGATCGCCGTTATGCACAGCAGAACTATGTCATGCAACAGAAATGACTTAACTGATCTTTGCTCAATATGAAGAATTGTTAATAAATGTAAAACAAATATTTTAAATTCTGGTGTTTACGAGAGACGGTGGTCTCAAGTTTGAATCCAGTATAACGCCAGGGTCTCCCCGGGACTTGAGGGTGCCCCTGTCTACCCAATAACTTATAGGAACTTGATTTTAGTTGTCGGCATTAGTAAAGGCCACTGGTCATTGGGTAGTACAGGGCGAGTCCCATTGCATGTTGTCCCTAGAAACTGGTGAATACTCCTTCACTGGTTATATTCACCAACAAAGTCCAAAAGGGTGACTTTAGTTTTTTTTTTTAGAGAGATTTTTTGGATTTTGTAATTTAAAACAATTGTATACTTCAAAGTGTTTTAGAAAATGATATTTGCTGAATACATTCAGCACTGGGACCTTAATTTAAGAAATAAACTCAGCTGTAAAAAGGAGTTAATTCATTAACCCTTCCAGTACCAGCTTAATTGTTTTTTATAAAAACTGCAAATAAGTCACTTTAATAATGAATGTTATACACAGAGTCTTGTGCATTATTTCCCACTAGAGGATGCCATGTGTTTATTTCTGTTACACACATAACATCTAATCTAATGGGTGCATTTAAAAAGCATAACATTTTGGCACCCCCGATAGGGCTAGTCTCAGGTAGGATCTTGTTGTGCCACCCCCCCCCCCCCACACCGCCCATGATTATGATGATGCACCCCTTAACATATTACGCCCTGGACATAATAGCCTCGTCCAGTCCAGTTGTTTGTTTTTAGACATTATAAATCTGTGAAAATATACAGGCCTGGTACTGGAAGTGTTGATTTATTTAAAGAGAATAATACTACAGAGATTTACTCACTTGACATGTTTTCCATTGTATTCTCTTCACATTTGGAAGGGTCATGCCCAGCCTGGCCACAATTGTAACACACACTTTTCCCAATGTTCAC
This sequence comes from Anisus vortex, assembly GCA_949126835.1. Lineage (NCBI taxonomy): Eukaryota > Metazoa > Mollusca > Gastropoda > Planorbidae > Anisus > Anisus vortex. The sequence goes on along the minus strand of OX421499.1, from coordinate 43,352,488 downwards.
TGTTTCACTGGCTCCTTGATTGGGTACAACAACCTGGTGAGGTGGATTGCTGTTTGCAGCTGGAGTGATGGTCTGGCTGTGGCTAGAGTATAGAGTGTTGCCATACAGGTATGGTAGTTGGTTGGGCATCAGATGACTTGCGAAGCGGACGCCTGGCCAAAGAAGCTCGTGTGGTAGCCCATTGGGGAGAGGCTGTTGAGGGAAAATGTAATGGGGATATCCATTGTACAGTAGTATACCTCGTCCTACTCCCCCGCTGGGCTCTGGATTCAAAGGCTGTTTTGAAGCTGCGGGCCCCAGCGGCGGGCTCGGAGTTCCTGAGTCAGGCCCACTGGTATTATTCTGCGACTTGGCCAGGTTGTGGTGGGGTGGTGTGTGACTGGGTGGGTTCAACAAAGACCCTTCAGACCTGCCGGAATCCATCAGATCCGAATTGGTCAAGCCAGGGGTTGCTTGCACTTGCTCGGGGCTTGCGCTTGCTGCCAAAGAAGCTGGTCCATGACTGTGTGGGGGGGCCCCACTCAAATGAGACTGAGAACCACTTAGAAGAGACTGAGAAGAGCTGATTGAAGATGAAGAATTAGCTAGTCTTGGCTGTGGCATGGACATAAAGTACATCTGAGATATAGGATAAGTCTGTGTCATGGAGCCTTCTTGCAGTGATGGTGGCGGTGGCTGTGATCCCAATGGCACAGTGCCAGAAGCTGCATTCTGCTGTATTAAAATTTGATTAGATGGATTGCTGGATGCAGGCATGTAATGTGGAATGTGGATTCCGTTGCTTTTGCCCGAGCCCTGAGAGGGATGCTGCATGTCGTAAGTCACTGGCATCGGAATTAGATTTTTCTGACCAGTATGCGTTGGCTGAGCAGTTTTAAAGCCGGGGCGAAGAGCTAATACACCCCTTGGTATAACAGAAGGGGGTGGTCCTGCCATTTGCTGCGGAGGTGGGTCGGATGCATAGCCATTGGCTAGAGGAAAGTGGATGACATACGGGTGTGAGTCTGTCCTTGGCTCCGTACTGATGAGGGCTGGATGTGTGTGAGGTACAGAGTAGGAGGTAGGCAGTGATGATAGTTTTGAATCATCTATAGACTGTGTTGATTGATTGATTTGAGGCAATGATTGAGTTTGCTGCGGTCTACCTCGTCCCTTTGGCTTGTTAGTTACTACCAAGTTTGAGACTGTCAAAATAAAAGTATAAAAAAACATTAATTACATGATCTAATTAGTCTACAAATAGAAGAGTTCATTGAACAACAGGTCTTTTACATATTTGTTTACTAAATTAGAAAATATTTTTGCTGATCTAAGAAAAAAACTAATTGACAATAAAAGAACATTTAATTGAAAATAATTGTTTAAAAATTAACAAATATTTCTGGTACTTTTTACACACAATTAATAAAGTTGTTTAATCTAAAATATATGCTCCAAAAAGAAAATTTAAACTATATGATATCACAAACATTTATCAGATCATATGAGAAAAATACTTGCAATTTTAAATTAATAATATCTCATTCTATTCTAATTCAAATTAATTTAATAATACTTTAGTTTTGAATTTCTTGTGATTATAACATGACTAATTAAAGTCAAGAAAGAAAACCGCTAAATTGCAAAGCGGACTAAAAAGTCAGATCAAGCAATTTGAATCCACTGAGAAAGAATGAAAACTACTGAGCTCAGAAACAAAAAGAACACATCTAGGAAATTCCAGAAAACAATCTCTCACCTCTATCATCTTCTAGAGCACCGGCATCTACTGACTGAGACCACGGCTGCTTTGTGGCCTTTATATCTGCAATGGCTGACGCCACAGCTACGGGCGGAGACATGACGGGGACTAAAGTACTCTGGACAACCTGGTGGGCGGGCAGCAGGTCCGCCGACTGCGACGGGCTGGACGGTGGGCTCGATACCTCGTTGCCCACTGGTGAGCTGGCACCCGCCTGAAGGTGGGTGGCTGGCGGCTGATGGAGACCAACCGGGCCTAGGTGAGGGAACTCAGGGGGATGGGCAAACTGGGCAAATGTTGGGCTCATGAAAGGAATTAAAGGAATATACGTGGGAGTGGAATCCAATGAGGCAGCTCTACTTAATGACTGGTTCATTCCATTGGCATACAGGGTGTGTCTAGACGGAACAAATTGAAATTTTACATAAATAATGTATTTGTATAGAAAGCACATATACAACACAAGTGCCTGGAAACCAAAGGCACATTATCAAACTTAACAACAGTTGATTAATGAAGTAATGAATGTAAAATCTGAATTATTTAAATGCATCAAAATCTAACTTGTGTATAGACATAGGCCATTGCATTGGTCAAGTTCAAACATATTCACTAGTGACTACTTTCAAGCCTATGAATCCAAACCATATGCTCATTGTTTTGAATAAAGCCATCACTTTTTTTGTCTCTGTTAGAATGTGACATTTCCTTATACACAGATATTCATTTTATTAGATTATAATGTGCCTTAAGCCTTTACCATCAGCTCAGCTACAATTTTTTAACAACATAATTTAAAAAGCTTCATTTAATAAACTTAGATATCTTTAGATATCAATAATCATGGCCAATGTATAGGGTCATCTGTGAAGTTCATTGAAGGAGTTGTACAGACATAGGGTGTTGACCATTTCACTGGTTATAGTAGTTAACAGGGATTTTACAAAGTTAAACTACTCTATCATACAACTAAATAAAGTATCTTACTTCAATTTATCTAGCAAACAAAGTATCTTACTTTAATTTATCTAGCGAACAAAGTATCTTACTTCAATTTATCTAGCAAACAAAGTATCTTACTTTAATTTATCTAGCAAACAAAGTATCTTACTTCAATTTATCTAGCAAACAAAGTATCTTACTTTAATTTATCTAGCAAACAAAGTATCTTACTTTAATTTATCTAGCAAACAAAGTATCTTACTTCAATTTATCTAGCAAACAAAGTATCTTACTTCAATTTATCTAGCAAACAAAGTATCTTACTTTAATTTATCTAGCAAACAAAGTATCTTACTTTAATTTATCTAGCAAACAAAGTATCTTACTTCAATTTATCTAGCAAACAAAGTATCTTACTTTAATTTATCTAGCAAACAAAGTATCTTACTTCAATTTATCTAGCTTCTTCCTAAGTCTTTCATGAGCTTCAGCCGGTAAACCAGATTTCACAAAATCTTCTGAGCTCATAAACATTACCTAATGAGAGATCAAATAAAACTATATATTTAAAAATGTTCTTATGCGGTAAAATTTCAATACTGCCTTAAATTTAAAAAGACATTTTGCACAAAAAAGGCAATGTCTTGTAAAATGTCAAAGTAAAACAAAACCAAGGCAGCAAGATCTACTAGTGCACCTGTTTCACAGAAAACTCCTTGAGGTTATCAAAATACTTGTCCAAGTTGAGCAAAACCAATAGTTGATACAGTGAAAGCTCAATATGAGATGATGGCCCATAGGCAGGAACTGGTTCCAGCATGTGGTTGCTTAGTGTTTTCATATTCACAAAACTCCTGTTTTGAGCAGTGGGCATCGGAGAGGTAGGTGAGGATGTCCTTGAGTTGAAGGGCGAGTTACCCGGTGAGCTCTGCACTGATGATGTACTGTTGGTTAGTCTGCAAGGAAAATGTTTTCAAAGGCTAGTCTCTAAACCTTCATAATACCATGGAACACAGAATCTTTCTTGGACTATTTCCATGTCAATTACAAAAACAATCACAGCAGAACAAGTTCACAAATGGCCAAAAGTGTATTTTAAAAATGTCTAACAATTAATCATGACTAATAAATAACAAGCATTCTATTATTGCTAGAAAATAAAAAGAAACTCTTGTTTTACCTTAAGGGATTGTGCCTTGTGCTGTCATTTGCCTCTATAAAAAAAAAAAGAAAAATAGTCGACATACTTTAAATTTTATAGGGAAATGTACCAAAACTAACAGGTTAACTTACAGGTAGGCTTTGTGTATAGTATAAATGCACAGAATTTGTGGGACATTTTAGCAGACAGCTAATAGTTGGTTTTAGTCTTTTCTTTAAAAGGTACGAGTTTTAATAGTTTTTTAAAACTCTGCATCAATGACAAAATGTATGTGACCTATGAATGTATTTAGGCAGATCATTAAACTTACTTGATTTATCAAATGCAACCAAAGTCCTGATTAATTTTCCTTCTCTGAAAGGCTCTGAGAAGACATCACAGTCTGGAAACTTGTCTGTAAGGACGTTGACCATTCGGCTAGAAAATTAGTGCTTATCATCAACATTTCTTGCAGTTACAAGGTTGGCAAATTAAACATTTTAATGCTATGGTCGATCATTATCTTCTAGTTTCATTTTAGACTATCTTTAAACATATAACATACCTTAAATAGTCATTAAATATTTCTTTAAGTCTTTCTGCTGACTCATCTTTACCTACTAAAAAAAGAAAGTTTCACATTTTACCCAAGTTGTAGGCAGAAGTTATAAGAGGCAATAATCTTCTTTATAGAAGGAGCGTCTGTAATTTATAAGATGAGTTAAACTTCAAGAGGAAATACAATTTTATAAAAATTCAATAATGTTTGACAATTGAACTTAACTTCAGTACATTAGTAAGTAATGAACAGACCCAGGGATCTTTGTAAACTAAATTGTTTTACACTGTTTTTTTCACAAGGGTTAGTGAAAAAAATATCTAAAGATAATTTTAAACATTGAATTGAATTCTATAGTCCAAATGTGTGTGAATACCATGTGTTGATCTTGTGGTGATATAAGGGCTCATATCTACACAGATATATACTTTACTAGCATACATGTGCCCGGTTCTCCGAACAGGCTAAACTTTAATTTTCAAATACGCTGTAACTACCCATTCAGTTATAATATACAGAAATATATAGTACTTCAAAAAAAAAATTATTAAGTAAGATTTTTTTATGTGTACCTCTGGGCGGAAAATGTGGTGAATGTTGTCGATTCTTTTTCTCATCTGGTAATTCATTGAGAAACTGAAAAGATAAAAAAATATGATTAGAAAGTGTAAACGCCCTAACCAAGAGAACTAGATGTATAACCAGCAAACTAATTATAAAACAAAAACAACAATGAACATTCAGGAGCAAGGGAGAAAGGATTGAAATATTCAAGTAGATAATTAATCAATGTATAAACAAATGAGGTTTTTAAAATGTTTCAAAAAAGAGTGTTTAATGTAGTCTAAATGACACACACACAAAAAAAGGTAAATGACAGTTTCTACTACTACCTTAAAATGTAAGTCATGCAGAGTTTTTGGTCTCATAAATGTTTCTCTGATTTCTCCATTTGACCAGGTAGACTGAAATTGATCATTGAGAAAATAATAAGGCTTTGATATAATCTATATATTTCAGCAGTTAGGTAAACAAAGCTATTTATATATTTCAGCATTTAGGTAAACAAAGCTATTTATATATTTCAGCAGTTAGGTAAACAAAGCTATTTATATATTTCAACATTTAGGTAAACAAAGCTATTTATATATTTCAGCAGTTAGGTAAACAAAGCTATTTATATATTTCAGCATTTAGGTAAACAAAGCTATTTATATATTTCAGCATTTAGGTAAACAAACATATTTATATATTTCAGCATTTAGGTAAACAAAGCTATTTATATATTTCAGCATTTAGGTAAACAAAGCTATTTATATATTTCAGCAGTTAGGTAAACAAACCTATTTATATATTTCAGCAGTTAGGTAAACAAAGCTATTTATATATTTCAGCATTTAGGTAAACAAACCTATTCATATATTTCAGCATTTAGGTAAACAAACATATTTATATATTTCAGCATTTAGGTAAACAAACATATTTATATATTTCAGCATTTAGGTAGGCTAAACATAGTCGAGAAGTAGATGTGTACAAAAATAAGACAAAACAATATATTTACATGGATTTGGTATCCTTTTACAATTGTTTCATTTTTCTTGCTGTTAGGAATATCTTTATAATCAATGATTTCAATAGAAATTACAGAGGCTGTGGACAAACAATATACCATAATAAATTTCGTTCTTAAATATGCTGGTACACACAAGATTATACACAGCAAAGTTCTATAAGTATTCTTAGAGTCTATGTGGATACATAAACACAACGGCATTTTTATTTTTCTGTAAGAGAACAGGACACAACAGATTTCCATGTTGAAATTCCCAAACTTTTTCCAAAGCAATATATAATGCCTCTGGTGTGTGTAAATTATCTTAATGTTAGCCAGTAGAGTGTATAAGTAGTCCAAACTGGAACATTTCATTTTTTTATATTATTCAGTATCGAAAAAAGAACTGACACAGCTTTTTGTTTTTCAACAATCCTCCCCCCACCTCCACTACCCCAAAAAAGACAGCCTGATACAAGCATTGGATCCTTTAACTTCATTTTTTTTAAAAATAAAAATACTTTTGTCACGGCTGTTTAGTCCATTATAATGAAATTCAAACTTTCCCAAAGTTTTCATTTCCTAAACTTTCACAAGCTGTATGACTGTATAATTCTAGATTTCCATGTTTGGAAAAAGGTTCAGTACTCAAACTGTAATGTATAAAATATAAGGTTTACAAACAAAGTATTACCTTTCTTTGATGAATCATTTCCAACATACTGAGTATCACTAACAGTTAGGCTTCTTTCTGGCTCAGGCTGCGGGGGCAATTTTAACTCAAGCTCATCCACACCCTTTAAACAACAATTTAAACAAAGTCCTATGTATAAAATGTATAGAGGCTAATTATTTTATTGTGTGTGCAATTCTGAGATGTTATTTCTTTTTAATATTGAAATTCCAAAATTGTTTGAGCTGTGAATTTTAGAAAAACTAGAAAATCTATTTCAGAAAATTGTTCATTAAGCATCTAACTTTGTCAAAGTTCAAATTACTTAGAAATGACGCGGTACGTGGTGGACATTTTGGTGCAATGGAATAAAAACATATCACATTATTCAATAAACGTAATGTAATAACTTCAATTGAGGAAAACAATATTTGTTGTCTAATAAATGAAACAAATAGTAAATAATAACAGTTCAAAACAATGTACTTTAATGTATATAAAGGACCATTGAACATAAATATATCGACTGATTCAAATAGTAAATAATGACAGATTATACAACAAATATTGTTTTCCTCAATTGAAGTTATTACGTTAATTAAATGATGTGATATGTATTTATTCCATTGCGCCAAAACAGCAGCGCCCTAACGTCCTGCTTGGTAAAAGATGACAGTGATTTATTATAATACACATTATATCCTTACATTCATAAGAAAAGTAGAAATAGAGACAAACTGGCAACTCCTGTCCACATAAATGTTGGAATGTTTTTTCATTCATCTTTCAAGTCTTTAATTATCACACTAACTCCACTCCATAATACAATGTTAAAGTAGACATAAAATAAGGAACACTTATATAGAGCCCTGTGCTATAATAAAAAATATATATAGGCCTACTCAGCCTACTGCAAGTCCAATAAGTGTTTGCCGACTTTTGCAAAACCAACACGACTCTTTAATAAAACAATCCCTAAAAACACAAAAGTTCTTTGTATAAATTTTTTATTTTTATTTATGTATTATTGTTTGCATTGTTTTATTTTGTGACTATTGTCTTCATTATTTCCCCTTGAAAAACAGGAAAACCTGATCTTTGGGGGGTGGGGGGGGGGGGTAGAAATGAAGATTTGACAGAATGTGTTATCTGCAATGGCCCCATGAGCCTTTGTTTTGGCTCAATGGGATGATGAGAATTGGGTTGATTGTCAATCTGAAGATTTTGCTGCCAGAATAGCAAAGTAAATATAAAAGGATTTAAGAATGTCTTTTACTAACAAAATCATGTTCTACTTGAAGTAATAGATTACTTTCCAACAATACTTATCCAGTTATATTAATTTTAATTTACTTTAAAAAAACAATATTTGAATTTCTGTTTAAAACATCATAACTAGGACAGTATTAATATGAATACAATATATTTGAAGGACATGGTAATGCTTTATAGAGGGTTGTGTTTGCATCTGTTCTTGCATATTATGGAACAGAAAAAGTGTTTCATCTCTTAAATCTTCTGTCTTATATTATGCCTTTATTAAGAAGATCTCTATATCTGAGTATTGTATAAATAATGTGTTTTCTAGGTCAGAATGTAATGCTTTTTATTACTACTTTGCTCCTTCTTTCCTCTATAGTGTTTCTAGGTTTAGTGATTTAATTATATTGGTGTTACACTTGTCAGTTGTGATCAATAATACTCTGTGATTTATCTTTTCCCAAAAATGAAAATGTCTTCAATGACATTTTGACACTTAGCAATATAATGCAATGTAATGGTCGATAAGAATATAAATATATGTAGGCCTATAGTAGAGCCTATATAATAATTATCTCAATGTTTTGGAATTACTTTTTTTAATTCAACACTGACATATTAGGTCACTGGTTTATTTAGTGATTCAATATGATGATAGATGATAATAATGATATTGTCATGCATTACTCTTCAGAAAATCGGGACTAAATGGCGAATTGCTACATAGATAGCCTTAGGCTATTTATTAGTTGAGTAAAAGAATAATATGGACAGACCTATCTTTATGTCTTTCCAGCTATGCATATGCTGGGCTTATAAATTACGCCAAAATCTAATTAAGCCTATAATGCCGCTATGGCTATGGCTATAGTATATAGATAGGCTAGAGTCTTTTAAAACATTAGGCCTATAGATGCCTAATTTCCAAATTTCTTTTCATTTTAATATTATATCAGTTATAATCAGTCACATGACTCAACAGGTTTTAAACTTTACAGAGGTTCCTTCTAAAGAAAATGTTTACATTTTACATCCTAGGCCCAAAACTCCTGCATGGCGGCAGGGCTAGAAGCCAAGCCGTTTAGTTGGTGTAGGCTACTAACAATACAATACGCAGGACCAGCCTACCTCACATCTTAGAATAAAGAGTAAAATTATTTAATGTCTCAAAACCAAAAGTCAGTCTCAAAAAGAAGAAAGTAAATATTATTAGCCTAAAAATAGGAATATATATTATAGGCCTACTATTACTTTAAAAAAGTTAAATACATTCAAAATACTCACCCCACCATTGACATTTCTGTAGATATTTCTCTCCTTTAATAATTTTTCAACTTTATTGAGTGTCTCTCCCAATTTTAATTTCTGGGTTATTTTAAATGCAGGATGATGTACTGCCATTGTTAAAATTAAAAGAATCTCATCAGAAATGTTATCATGAAGGAGACAGTTTGAAATCTGTTCATCTGATTGCTTCTCCAATATATCGAAAATAATGTTCGCACAAGATGAGTTCGTAGAATTCAGAAGAGCTAAAGCTAATATTATTTTAGTCCTAAATTTATAGTCAGCTAAAATGGAGGAACCTAAGCTGCTAAATTCTACCTGATTCGCTTTTATTTCGGCATCGCGAAGAGAATGGTAGTCCTTTTTAGCCAAATCTTCAAGCACAGTGCCTATAAACCGCAATTCTGTAGGGAGGCACATATGCAGTAGTCCACACATGTAATCTAGTCTTTTACACGGACGGAGGTTTTTGAACCATTCACATAAATCTTCTTTTCTAACCATGATTTCTATAGTTTTTTAATCAACGTAGCATTGGGATATCCAAAACTCTTATCTACAACATAATTTCAGTTTAATCATGCTCTCTAAAAGAATGAAAGATTCCGTGAAAACACAGAAAACCATCCGGGCATTTGACTTGTTAACCAATGGACCATTTATTCCTTATATGATATATGTAGTTTCAAAGAAATTCATTTTTTAAACTCGTACCTGAAAATTAAAATTGTATAATGTAGAAAATATAAATTACATTAATATATATAATTTATTTATTTACATAAATTCTAAATAAAATTTATTTGCAAATTAAAATGTAACGCATTTTGTATAAAAAATGTATAGGTCAGTGTTGTCAATCAAAGTACTGTAAAAACGCTAATTCAATGCCCGTTTGAATGGACGAATCAGACTCGATGTCTCTTAGTAGTGTTAGCGGATTTTAATTAATAGACATATATAACTGTCTTTTGAACTGACCACTCTGTCGGGAATCCAGGAATAACCATATGGGATCACCGATGACCCATCTTGTTTAAGGAGATCCACCTTGTCCTTGTTCAATCGTTTTGCACAATCTAATATTTCTCGAATTTAAGAGAGTAGGCCGCGCATACCTTTATCGGTAAAGAACTGAATAAAATATCAGAGCTTAAAAACGTTGCCTAGATACAGGGCCGGATGAAAACCCTAATTTGAAACCATTTTATAAGCACTAAGATTTTGGTAACATAAAATATAAACTTATAGATCTAATGAGTTATTATATAAATAAAATATTATTAATTGCAATACAACGAACATTATAGCAAGATTTATATTGTTTATTTTATACCCAGCGGGCAATCCACGTCGTTTCGACGTCGTATCGATGGAAAATGGTTGTGATTGTGCCCCCTTTTCCTTAATACCACAAGCACTGCTTTTTTTACTTAATGGTTAATTCAACACTGCATATATATATAGATGTAACCCAGCGGGCACACCACGTATTTTTCCCCGTCGATGCGACGTGGCGTACCCGCTGGGAAGATCATATTATGCTGTAATAGGCTGACATGTGACGATCGACATATGACATATACATAGCCTAGACTCTCTCTCTCTCTCTCTCCCTCCCTCTCTCTCTCTCTCTATATATACATATAATATATATCCTATATGAAACTTTTAAAAAAATGATCTGGGCATCCGTTTCACAAAGCAGACATTAATTTCACTCACTTTCGTTTTTTTCACTCGCATTGAAAAAAAATCTCATAATATTTTGGGTGGTCTTACGCGTGCCAGTGAAAATCGCTCTTCGTGTCAAGTGTCAAGCATAGGTTGCCACCGTTGTACTATTGTAGCCTACTATAGACCATAAGCCTACTACACCAAAAAGGGCAAGTAACTGCGCGTAACCTCAAATTAAAGTCAAACTTTATTCATCGCTGTGTTCAGCTGACTAGACTCTCTAAGTAACAAGGCTAGATCTAATACAATATTTGTTGTTGTTATTGCAGGTGTTGTTGTTTCTTATCTGTGCAACTCAACCCCTGAGTCACCCACCATTAGGCTACTGTGCAATAGCACTAAAAATCACTTTTTTTTTACCCTAGCCTATGTAAAAAAAAATATAACTAGCTGTTTTAAATTCGATTTTAAAGACAAAACTTAAAATTCTTATCTTTTTTTTAAATACAAACGCTTTGTCTTACATAACATGATTGCATCGTCATTGTTTACCCTTATCCGTGGTTTTAATCTACTTTTTTATATTTTTTTTCTGCTCTTCGCCCGCCGAGTCTTTCTAGATTCCATCATTTATAGCTATTGCTGTTACACTCTATATCAAGGGTCGGCAACCGATGGCACGCATGCCAAGCTCGGCACGTAGAGTGATTTTCAATGACATGCAGAAGATCCCCCAAAAGGCAGTTTAAGTCTCTTCTGCACACAAAGAAAGTGCAGGGTGATATTAAAGCTGTTGGCACGCTGAATAAATTCGAAATTCTACTTTGGCACACTATTTTCTTAAGGTTGTCTATCCTTGCTCTATAATATTATAATATCGTACTTTGTAATGCATTGGAAATGTTTGTGTGTACACACTTAAAATACAATACGGATGTAATTCAATGGATATTTGATTATACCTAGTTAAATTTCTTACAAAATGGGGTTTGAGACATTGAAATAATATGCAACCAAGAATGACGACAGCATATCTACAGTACAGATTCAAGTCTATGAAAGCTATTCTCTCAACAGATAGACTCTAGGGATAAGTCTCGAACCACCTTTAGATATTATACCAGGTTCGGTTGAATATCCACTTTAGTACCCGTAGACTTCACCACTAGCCTAATTTGGAAACGACAGATACGGTATAATTAAGAGCACATCGTTGGGCTAACGCCTGTGGGAACAGCCCATGTTGCGCGAGAGGCTCCGAGATTCTGTGGGGAGGAAGAAATGAGCGCAACAGTCAGTCTCAACCCCGCCCCGGTGCCTGGATGTATAGAACTATAGTCTGGGATTTGTGCTACCGGGCGATAGTGCAGGTATACGAACGAGCTACGTTAATGATCCGAGGGGAATCCTGCAGGCGGGGAGTGAAGTGTAGTGGATGTACTGCGGAGACCGTACCCTATGCTACGCGGGGTAGCTAGTCTCGGACAGGCCCTTGATGTGCCCCCCCCCCCCATCCCGTTTTGACCACAACTTAACATCGTTACACCCTGGACGTAAGAGCCAAAAGGCTTGTCCAGTATTTTGTAAGACACTTATAGATCGGTGAAGACCAAGTCCTGATTAGTATTTCAGATTTCCTAACAGGATAAATGCTTTTTGTGTCTTTAAAATGATAGTCTACATGGCCTACCCACTGATCTATAAAAAGAATGAATTAGGCACGGAAGTAACATTCTTGAAGCCAAAATAAATAGGCTTTCACGCGACTTTCACTTATCTATGAAATTATATTTACTAAACACTGACCTGTAAATAGATTTCAAGTGACTTAGACTTCCTTTTCATCGTATGGATTTGTTTTAATCATAATTTGTTTATTCCTGTAACTCGCTTATGTAGATAAGTGAATAGTGGGAAATGGGAATTATTCATTTTGGCTTCAATTTGCGCATACACATTTAATTTAGAGGAGCTATCCATTCTTTTTATAGATCAGTGGGACTACCGGCTTAGAATAATTTTTTTTAACACAAAAGTCTTCTTAATGTTGTCCTTCCATCCCCGAGTCTTAATTCTTTAATCTTATCTAATTCACACTTATACCATCCTAGGCGTTATACCAGTCTGACCTTGTTTCCCTGCACCATGCAACAGCTTGTATCGTTCAAAGATTATTATAGTAGGCTTTTTCAAATCAAAACTAGAAATCTAATTTCCTTGTTAAAAAATTGTGATGCAAACACTTGCGAAACATAGTGACTTTAATTTAACACCCGCCCCCTTTTTTTCCCCCAATCACCAATGCATATTTTATTTGAAAAAATGCTAATTTCTGACTACACTTCACAAAAAAAAAAGGTTTGAAAAAAGAAAGTTTAGGGGGAAGGGTATGTCCCCTCTTTCTCCCCTCCACTCACACGAAAGGAAAGCTAGCCACGTGAATCGACCCTCCCCCCACCATCACAATTGTCATAAAAAGTCAGACCCCCTCCCCTCCCTACCAATATGATGTCACAAATAGGCCGCCACACCCCCACCCGCAATAGGTTATATCATAAATATGTTCAATTTCAAAATGAGCATTTTTAGTAATTATCTTATACATATTACAATAAACAATAAAGACTAACTATAGACTGTAGGGCCTACTTACCATAGTTAAACTTAATTATGTGAAAATTGTTCAAGTGGAATTTTCATTTTAAATATGAACATCTTTTCTGATGTGACGTCACATTGCCTAAACACACCCCTCGTCAAATTAAATATCGTCCAAAAAATTGGACTCTTTCTTCCCTAGATAAGTGACTTTATTTATGGACTGTCCCAAGGCATTATATCTTTGAAAAGATTCTTCGAGTAAGAAACGTAGCTATATATAGTTATACATAGGCCTATACATGAGTTCATTAGATTAATATTTCTATTCTGAGGGCTAATCTACAGTGACAGTACAGTATATTTAGCCTACACTGTATTCAATGACGCTTCAATCATATAAATGTCAAACAGCTGCTAGCATTACAGCGTATAAAAAAACTTTAAAGAGAAAATGTTTGTTTATTGATGTATCCCTTGACTATAAATAATTTAAAAGAAAACACACATATCGCATATTAAATAGGAGAATGTAACATACCAAATTATGTTGAACCTCTCTTTAAATTGGTTGTTCTTTTTAATGTGTCATACACCAGTCCTGTTATAGAGTGGCATAAGTCTGTGCTATTAATAGTGGCAACTCAGACACAAGGAATTCCCGTTTATGTAATATCGTGTTCACATATCTTTCAGTTTCAGAATGAATGCCATTTCGCAATTAATTGAAAATCAAATGAGATTTTACAAAGTGTTTTTTTATTGGGAAAGAAATCTATTAAAAGATATTGTAAAAGGGGGCGGTGAGCCGAAAAAGGTTGAGAACCTATGAATATAGCAGAAATTATTTTTAAAAAAACGGAGAGGGGGTTGAGGTATTATTGAATAAGCACTAGGCTAGTCAATAGACTATATTTTATATTTAGCCAAGTTTAAAAGTCGACAACCAACGGCACGCATGCCAGACTTGGCACTCAGACGATTTTCTATGGCACGCGGAAGACCCCCCCCCCCCCAAAAAAAAACACAAAAAAAAACAAAGGCGATTCAAATATTTTCTACAAGAAATTGAGTAGGCTACTTGATCGGGATACGTTTTGGGCTCTTGGCCCGCTGAATACTTAAGAAATCCTACATATTAAGCACATTATTATCAAAAGTTTGCCACCCCATGGTCTATATTGGTGAGGGGGGCGGGGTCATTCCGCTTTGTTGACAGGGAAAGGAATGTCATTAAGACAAACCCCGCCCACTACCCGCCATTAAATTCTTAATGTTCTTTGGGAGCCTCGGTTTCTAAAGAGGTACCACGGTACCACTGCATACCAGTTTGACTCTTCTTCAGAAGACTTTGTAGGACCATAAATTATATCATTTGATTCGCACAATAAACGTTTTCATCTTATCACTTGAGGAGAACTAGTTTGTTCTAATCATTTGTGTGAATGTGTGAGAAGGATTTGGTCTGACGCGGAGATGCCCCTGTCCAACGTGAACGTATCCCCTTAAACCCGCCTTTAAGTCCAGACATAAGGACGTGACTGTATACCCGTCCAGGCGTAGCACCACGCCCGACACCGAGCTTGTCATGACCTACCACCACCACAGGACAAGTCGTTTTCGCCTATCCCTCTTCACGTTTTCGCCTACCACTCCTCACGTTTTCGCCTACCACTCCCCACGTTTTCGCCTACCACTCCCCACGTTTTCGCCTACCACTCCTCACGTTTTCGCCTACCACTCCCCACGTTTTCGCCAACCACTCCCCACGTTTTCGCCTACCACTCCCCACGTTTTCGCCTACCACTCCTCACGTTTTTGCCTACCACTCCTCACTCCGTCACCTACATAGAAGGTGGTGGAGGCATACGGTCAGTGCAGTCTCATGCATTAACCCACAGGTCTGACGCCTGGAACCAGTGGCTGGTGTGTACAGAAGTCTGGTGTTTCTCCGGGTATCTTATAACCATATAGCAAGACTGGCTGACGTTGGCATAATTTGTATGCCGTGGATTAAAAAAAAGCTGTTTTTTAAACAGGTCCCAAGGAGATGAATGCGTATCCAGCTTTTCTCGATGTTTGGCGTTTTTGTTTGATCCCCCATGCTGCCAAGGTGGGTGAATTGGTCGACTTCCTGGGGAATATTATTACCAAAAGTGATGGGTTGTTGTTGCCTTTTTATAAGATCATGACCATTTTGATTGGTCTATTCTATATGTATAATATAATATATAATATATAATATAATATATGTATTCTATATGTACATGTATATGTATCATGACCATTTTGTTTGGTCTATTCTATATGTATAACAGTTTCGGCAGCTTATTCGGCCAGTCTGTCGGTCTTCTTTAGCATTTATTGTTGTTTTTGGTCAGACATTGATCTCCGAAAAGTCTAGGTCTTCCAGTCAGTGGGTTCTGGAGAATAGGATCTTAGACTTACCGACTTTTCTTGCTTCTCACATAATCCAGTCCACGACTATTATCATGGGTTAATGGGTGACAGGGTAAGCATCGAGGGTGTTCTCATGTTTGAATCTCTGTCGTCTGTCAGTTTCCCTTTTTGTTTAACATGGCAGGTGATACCTTCATTCAGCTGTTGGATTAGGGAGATATAAACATGTGGGATGAAGAAGTTCATAAGTTGTTTTCAAATTGAATATCTTAATTAAGACCTAAAAGCCACAAAGAGAAAGGAGTCGGTTGTGGCGTGGGGTTAACAACCCTTTTGTAAAATAAAGACAACATCGCTACAGAAACCAATGAAACACTCCCCCCCCCCCCGGCCCCATTTATTATGCAATCCTGGCTACCCCACTGTCACTCAACTTTACCGATGGTCTCCAATAAAGCAACGCAAACAAAAACGCAGTCGTCACCCTCCCATATTTTAACTTTGTACGGGAATTTCCCAAGCATGCTTATTTAAATGTAAATCTATTGGCGGGGGGAGGGAGTATAGACCTTTTCATTTTATTAATTATTCCAAAAAAGAGGTCAATGTCTAGGCATGCGCAGTAGCTAGGGGGCAGAAGTTGTCAATAAAACCTTCTTCGCCTTTGTTATTTTACTGGGGGCCTAGTGGTTTTTGGGCGTAATTATATTAGCTTTTCATTTTACAAAAAAACTAATTCATAAAAACTTTATACCCAGAAGCTAGGGAGCGAACTGTACTTTTCTTTTACCTTTTGAACCAGTTTTTAACCCAAAAAACATTAATTATACATTCTAGGCCTAATGCGTCTATGGTTACCATCAACCATGTCCATGTTAATACAGATTGGCGTCGAGCGATCAGTAAATCGTCTTTAAGCATACAAATAAAATTTAACATAGTTATATATTTATAAAGCTTTGTTTGTGTTGAAGTATCAACGCGTAGGCTATATTGTATTAAGTTATTATTTGTAGCAATAGAAATCGTAACTTTTAATTATTTTAATTTTTTTTATCGTTCGATTTCGATGTCACAAAAGAACCTTGAAAAGACTAAGTAAGCTCATCATAGTTTGATTCTGAAAAGGCCTAGGTCTATGTCCCATAGGCCTATGCTATTGTTTGACTTGTTCTGGGGTTTTATCGTTAAGATATTGTATGTAGAAGTAGTTAGGCGGGATTATAACATATTAGTAGGCCTAGACCTAAAAGCTATAGGACTATAGCCGCCTATAGGCTATATAGTAGGCCTATAGGCTATATAATATAGTATTATAGGCCTTAATAGGCTAAGCTAAAGTAGCCTAAAGGCCTATATAAATTATAAATATAGGCTTATGGCTTATAGGATAGGCCTATAAATTATAATAGCTATTATTTAATATAATATAGCATATCGAATCGGCTTATCACATATAGTTTACTATAATAATAGGCCTAATTATTAGCCTGCCTATAGCCTAGGCCTAGGCCTATTACTATTAGCCTATTAGTACTAGCCTATTATAGTAGCCTAAAGGTTATAAGCTCAAACAGTTTAAACTATTAAACAATTGAAAATATTTACTATTTACTATAGAAAAGTGTTGATTAACCGATTGCGATTGCATGAAATAATTAAGCGAATATGAAGGTAGGCTATGCTATAATGCTATATATTTGATATTTGCAAACTGGTGCGTGTTTTCTTCATGAATTTTTAGTTATAGGCCGCTGTTATTGAATAATATTTCATGCATAGGACTAATGAAAGGACAATAAGTCACAATATGAATATTCCTATAGGCCTATCAGCCTATCTCTATATCATCTATATCTATATCTAGGCTATAATATATCATATTCAATATGGAAAACATAGGCCTACGCCGACATACGGTCATAGGTCCGACTATACGACATAGGCCTATATATATATATATATATATATTAGCCTCTTCCTACGAACAATATATATTTTTTTAAAGTTTAACATAATATTTGCTATGGCCTATGGCTATGGTTTTTATAGGCCTATTCGTGAAGATGCATCGGCTCTTATATGCGTCTGTCTCTATCAAACATTCAACATGAAATATATCTAGAATCATATTTGCCTTTTTTATTAATCAAAACGAGCGATCTAGGTCTAGGGCTAAGTTAAGCAATAGCTTGAATTTGAATAGCCTACAGTAATAAAAGCATTATAGGCCTAATTTTTTTTTTTTCGATACAAAACTAGTTCTAAACGTAATTTTTTTTTTTACATTGATTCTCATTGAAGAAACTCAACAAAAAAGTAATCATAGAGTCCAGGTCAAAAAAAAATTTTCTTTAAAAAATAAAGAAGCTCTAAACGTTATTTTTTAACAATTCCCTTCCTAGGTTCTTAGTTTAAGATCTCCATGTGTTTTTATGGCTTAAAGTTCAAAAACAACTATAATAACATAAAAAAAACCCCAACACCTTTAGTAAAATACTATATGGAAAGAAGGAACAAAAATCTTTGTGCCCCCAAAAGAAATATATGTCAGTGAGTCTCAAGGCAACGCCCCTTTTCCGGGGTCAAACTAAAAAGGTCTATAATCAATATAATTGACACGATTCCGTGTCTGTTTCCTTAGATTGTAATTGGAGGGGGAAGGGAGCACACTACCGCAAAGAAATTCAGGATTTACTCTAAATTTGAACCGGATGTTGGCTCAACTTTAAATGCAGTAGGCGGATGTAGGCTATGTAGCTAAAGTGACGTGACGCCAAAGGCGTGTTAATGGAAGAATAAATTTTGCCTTTTAGATTTATACAAATATTTTTTCATTTGAACGCATCTATTCCATTATTAGTGTTTTAAAATTTTAAGTAAGTCTAATAGTCTTTCATTATATCACCCCCTCTTTTTCTTAAACAATAATTGTTTGTGAATTTATTTCTGTATTTTTAGATATATCATATAGGGGTGTTTTCTAAACAAAATAAAATATTTATAATTGTTCATAGATCTATCATTGGTATAAGCATGGACTATAATATACATGGACCGTTTGCTTTAGTATTTCTGCTATATGATGACTTGAAACACTGATTTTCGGAATGTCCGATTATAAATAAAGTAATTGCTATACAGGAAATAAAGTTATTGATATACAAGTTCCGTTTTATTTAATCGCTATGATTTTCTCAATGAAAAATTTAAATCGAAAGTTGTACAGAGCCGAAACATTTATAGATCAGTGTTGTGTGCGCACGGAAAAAGAACATAAGCTCTAAAAATAGAGAAGGCGGTCCATCTTATTATAGTCAATGATAAAAGGATTAATAGGCCTACAAGTATTCATTTAAAGTCGAAAAAAATGCGATTTAATAAAACGGAACTAGTATGACAATTACTTTATTTAGAATCGGGAATTACAAAAAAAAAGAAGATAATAATTAATTACAAAAAAAGAAGATAAGAGCATAAAAACGAAAGCAAGCGGTCCATGTATATTACAGTCTATGGTATTAGCAGGATATATCGTCAGTGCTCGCGCGCGCGAGAGAGAGAGAGAGAGAGGGGGGGGGATAAATAGCTCCCACTAAACATTTTTTTAATATTAGGGCCATTTCTAGCCCGGACACGGAGGCTGAGCGGCAGCGCTTACGGTTGGCGTACACAGAAAGGTCCTTGGTTCGAATCCTGGTGAAGGCTAGGATTTGTTATCGGGTCTGGCAGGTGTTCCTGAGTCTACCCAGCTCTAGGGGTGTATGGGGTGCCTTGCGAGGGGTAGCACCTCTGGTGTGGAGGACATGTCCTGTTCCTCTGGGAACAGTTAACCCACCTTTGGTCCCCACCTGGCATCAAGCTCTCATCTGTGGCTCCAAGTAGCTGTAGCATGCGCAGCGGCCACACCCCGGGAAACGGCTTTGACTGGCCGGCCAAACCAGATGAGGAAAACCAAAAGAGTCTTAAAGCCCTTGTTGAGAGAAGAATGCTGAAAGATAGGGAAAGTTAAAATTGAGGTCGTGAGTGGAAATATTTTGTTCAACGGCCTACCACGGTTTGTTGTTATAACCTAGATACATTCCCTGCTGGCTTAAAATTACCTTTGTCTTTTTACACGGGGTGACACTTTTTAATTAGAGAACGTATCAGTTGGGGAGAGTGATGGTCCGGAGTGTTGAGCGGACAGGGTGTAGAGTTGAACAGCGTATGTTAGATAGAGTATAGATTTGGCTATCGAGGTGTCCACTTGTGTTAGAGTTAGGTAGAGACTAGTCACAGATATAGATGTATAGATAGTTGATAGTAGTGTAGATGTTGAGCAATAGAGTAAGCTTTCATATTGTAGAGTGCAGTCAGCAATGTAACTTATTTTATGTCAGTATATTCTATTAAATTTGATATGTGTTACACAAGTTTTGGAGTTCAATTCATTTGTGTGTGAAAGTGGCACGAAATTAGAAACTAGAGAAATATGAACTCGTAACAGCCCTGGTGAATCAGGCTTGTTGCTTATGCATGTGAAGTCTGGAACTCTGACGGACGGCGCGGAGGAATCACTGGCTGATCAACGGGCTGAAAGGCGATCCCAGCAATGTGTGGTGAAACGCATAGAGCATAGCATGGCACGTAAAATGCCATGGTCATCCACTGCATCCAATCTCTACTCCAGTCGTCTTGCCACTGGACAAAGTGGGGCATGGACGAGAGAGTGAGGATGACGCTGTGAAACTTTTCCTCACTTAAATCCAATTTACGCGCACGTCATCCTTCTCAATCCATTGTCATTTCATCATATCATTCTTCTCAATCCATTGTCATTTCATCATATCATTCTTCTCAATCCATTGTCATTTCATCATATCATTCTTCTCAATCCATTGTCATTTCATCATATCATTCTTCTCAATCCATTGTCATTTCATCATATCATTCTTCTCAATCCATTGTCATTTCATCATATCATTCTTCTCAATCCATTGTCATTTCATCATATCATCCTTCTCAATCCATTGTCATTTCATCATATCATCCTTCTCAATCCATTGTCATTTCATCATATCATCCTTCTCAATCCATTGTCATTTCATCATATCATCCTTCTCAATCCATTGTCATTTCATCATATCATTCTTCTCAATCCATTGTCATTTCATCATATCATTCTTCTCAATCCATTGTCATTTCATCATATCATTCTTCTCAATCCATTGTCATTTCATCATATCATCCTTCTCAATCCATTGTCATTTCATCATATCATCCTTCTCAATCCATTGTCATTTCATCATATCATTCTTCTCAATCCATTGTCATTTCATCATATCATCCTTCTCAATCCATTGTCATTTCATCATATCATCCTTCTCAATCCATTGTCATTTCATCATATCATCCTTCTCAATCCATTGTCATTTCATCATATCATCCTTCTCAATCCATTGTCATTTCATCATATCATCCTTCTCAATCCATTGTCATTTCATCATATCATCCTTCTCAATCCATTGTCATTTCATCATATCATCCTTCTCAATCCATTGTCATTTCATCATATCATCCTTCTCAATCCATTGTCATTTCATCATATCATCCTTCTCAATCCATTGTCATTTCATCATATCATCCTTCTCAATCCATTGTCATTTCATCATATCATTCTTCTCAATCCATTGTCATTTCATCATATCATCCTTCTCAATCCATTGTCATTTCATCATATCATTCTTCTCAATCCATTGTCATTTCATCATATCATCCTTCTCAATCCATTGTCATTTCATCATATCATCCTTCTCAATCCATTGTCATTTCATCATATCATTCTTCTCAATCCATTGTCATTTCATCATATCATCCTTCTCAATCCATTGTCATTTCATCATATCATCCTTCTCAATCCATTGTCATTTCATCATATCATCCTTCTCAATCCATTGTCATTTCATCATATCATCCTTCTCAATCCATTGTCATTTCATCATATCATCCTTCTCAATCCATTGTCATTTCATCATATCATCCTTCTCAATCCATTGTCATTTCATCATATCATCCTTCTCAATCCATTGTCATTTCATCATATCATCCTTCTCAATCCATTGTCATTTCATCATATCATCCTTCTCAATCCATTGTCATTTCATCATATCATCCTTCTCAATCCATTGTCATTTCATCATATCATCCTTCTCAATCCATTGTCATTTCATCATATCATCCTTCTTAATCCATTGTCATTTCATCATATCATCCTTCTCAATCCATTGTCATTTCATCATATCATCCTTCTCAATCCATTGTCATTTCATCATATCATCCTTCTCAATCCATTGTCATTTCATCATATCATCCTTCTCAATCCATTGTCATTTCATCATATCATCCTTCTCAATCCATTGTCATTTCATCATATCATCCTTCTCAATCCATTGTCATTTCATCATATCATCCTTCTCAATCCATTGTCATTTCATCATATCATCCTTCTCAATCCATTGTTATTTCATCATATCATCCTTCTCAATCCATTGTCATTTCATCATATCATCCTTCTCAATCCATTGTCATTTCATCATATCATCCTTCTCAATCCATTGTCATTTCATCATATCATCCTTCTCAATCCATTGTCATTTCATCATATCATCCTTCTCAATCCATTGTCATTTCATCATATCATCCTTCTCAATCCATTGTCATTTCATCATATCATCCTTCTCAATCCATTGTCATTTCATCATATCATCCTTCTCAATCCATTGTCATTTCATCATATCATCCTTCTCAATCCATTGTCATTTCATCATATCATCCTTCTCAATCCATTGTCATTTCATCATATCATCCTTCTCAATCCATTGTCATTTCATCATATCATCCTTCTCAATCCATTGTCATTTCATCATATCATCCTTCTCAATCCATTGTCATTTCATCATATCATCCTTCTCAATCCATTGTCATTTCATCATATCATCCTTCTCAATCCATTGTCATTTCATCATATCATCCTTCTCAATCCATTGTCATTTCATCATATCATCCTTCTCAATCCATTGTCATTTCATCATATCATCCTTCTCAATCCATTGTCATTTCATCATATCATCCTTCTCAATCCATTGTCATTTCATCATATCATCCTTCTCAATCCATTGTCATTTCATCATATCATCCTTCTCAATCCATTGTCATTTCATCATATCATCCTTCTCAATCCATTGTCATTTCATCATATCATCCTTCTCAATCCATTGTCATTTCATCATATCATCCTTCTCAATCCATTGTCATTTCATCATATCATCCTTCTCAATCCATTGTCATTTCATCATATCATCCTTCTCAATCCATTGTCATTTCATCATATCATCCTTCTCAATCCATTGTCATTTCATCATATCATCCTTCTCAATCCATTGTCATTTCATCATATCATCCTTCTCAATCCATTGTCATTTCATCATATCATCCTTCTCAATCCATTGTCATTTCATCATATCATCCTTCTCAATCCATTGTCATTTCATCATATCATCCTTCTCAATCCATTGTCATTTCATCATATCATCCTTCTCAATCCATTGTCATTTCATCATATCATCCTTCTCAATCCATTGTCATTTCATCATATCATCCTTCTCAATCCATTGTCATTTCATCATATCATCCTTCTCAATCCATTGTCATTTCATCATATCATCCTTCTCAATCCATTGTCATTTCATCATATCATCCTTCTCAATCCATTGTCATTTCATCATATCATCCTTCTCAATCCATTGTCATTTCATCATATCATCCTTCTCAATCCATTGTCATTTCATCATATCATCCTTCTCAATCCATTGTCATTTCATCATATCATCCTTCTCAATCCATTGTCATTTCATCATATCATCCTTCTCAATCCATTGTCATTTCATCATATCATCCTTCTCAATCCATTGTCATTTCATCATATCATCCTTCTCAATCCATTGTCATTTCATCATATCATCCTTCTCAATCCATTGTCATTTCATCATATCATCCTTCTCAATCCATTGTCATTTCATCATATCATCCTTCTCAATCCATTGTCATTTCATCATATCATCCTTCTCAATCCATTGTCATTTCATCATATCATCCTTCTCAATCCATTGTCATTTCATCATATCATCCTTCTCAATCCATTGTCATTTCATCATATCATCCTTCTCAATCCATTGTCATTTCATCATATCATCCTTCTCAATCCATTGTCATTTCATCATATCATCCTTCTCAATCCATTGTCATTTCATCATATCATCCTTCTCAATCCATTGTCATTTCATCATATCATCCTTCTCAATCCATTGTCATTTCATCATATCATCCTTCTCAATCCATTGTCATTTCATCATATCATCCTTCTCAATCCATTGTCATTTCATCATATCATCCTTCTCAATCCATTGTCATTTCATCATATCATCCTTCTCAATCCATTGTCATTTCATCATATCATCCTTCTCAATCCATTGTCATTTCATCATATCATCCTTCTCAATCCATTGTCATTTCATCATATCATCCTTCTCAATCCATTGTCATTTCATCATATCATCCTTCTCAATCCATTGTCATTTCATCATATCATCCTTCTCAATCCATTGTCATTTCATAATATCATCCTTCTCAATCCATTGTCATTTCATCATATCATCCTTCTCAATCCATTGTCATTTCATAATATCATCCTTACAAAGCCCTGTGGCGATAGGAATGCTGCGACGCGGTATGTGTGGATACAGTGGCAGCCTTAGTGGCAGACCTACACGCAGGCGGCTCAGGCCATATGGTCGCCTTCCATTGACCTGAAGCAGCAATGGATTTCGGCAGCCCCCTGAGCGGCTAAGCAGACCTCTTTAGGACAGCGCGGCTTACCTCCGTAGCCTGAGAACGGGGCTAGAAAAGGTGCCTCGAACAAAGCCTGCTTAGTCAAATCCTGGCCAGCTTACCGCGGCTGGAGGGAATCCCATGCGGTCCAAAAAAAATGAAAAAAAGAACACAAAAAACAAAGCACAGAATAGTTCCACTGGCCATCGGAGCATGGAACATTCGCACTCTGATGGACAGTGCACAGGCCGACAGGCCAGAAAGAAGGACGGCCCTGATCGGCAGGGAGCTGGCAGGATACAAACTGGACATTGTAGCCCTGAGCGAAACCGCCTGGCTGACGAGGGGCAGATTGCCGAAGTTGAAGCTGGCTACACATTATTTTGGAGTGGTCGGAGCGCAGACGAACGTCATGAGGCTGGAGTTGGCTTTGCCGTCCAATCTAGACTAGTAAACAAGCTCTCCAGCCTACCAAAGGGAATAAAAGATCGGCTGATGATGCTAAGCTTCCCTTTGCCCGGAAAAAAAGGCAAGCCACGGTCATTAGTGCATACGCCCCAACAATGACAAATCCAGAAGAAACATAAGATAAATTCAACCAAGATCTTGAATCACTGATCGCTAAGATACCCAAATCCGATAAGCTGATCGTCCTTGCTGACTGCTCGACTGATCACAGATTGTTGGTCTCTAAATTTTCCATAAGAGTACAGCCCCATAGACGTCCACATGGCTTTAAGGTCAAAAATCGGCTAAACACTCCTGGATTGAGGCAAGATAGTCTTAAACAAGCGCTCATGGGTGCCCTGACGAACAAACTAGAGCACTTAAGTTTCGAGGAGGATATCGAGTCCAGCTGGGCTGCTTTCAAACAACTGGTATACTCCACAGCATCTGAGACGATCGGCACCACATGCAGGAAGCATCACGACTGGTTTGACGAAAGCAGTGAAGAAATCAAGGCTCTACTTGACGAAAAAGCATCGTCTCCTGTGTGAACATATCAATGATCTCAAGTCCATGGCAAGGAAAGAAGCCTTCTTCAAAGTACACCGAAGTGTTCAGAATCAGCTTCGGAAAATGCAGGATGTATGGCTGAGCCTAAGGCTGATGAAATCCAATCATATGCTGATAGCAAAGACATGAAAAATTCCTACCACTCTCTTAGGGCTGTTTACGGCCAAGTGTCTTCAGGCCCAGTTCCCCTTATGGATACAGATGGCAGCACACTGATAACAGAAAAAGAAAAGATTCTGGCTCGCTGGGCAGAACACTTCAACTGTGTCCTCAACACGCCCTCTACGGTTCTACCATCAGCGATAAGGCGATCAATCGACTGCCACAGATAGCAATCAATGAGGGAATGGCTGACCCTCTATCAGAGCTGGAAACAAAAAAAGGCCATTGATCTCCTGTCTAGCAGCTAAGCAACAACAACAACAACAACAACAGCAGCTAAGCTTCTGGAGCTGACTACATTCCTTCCGAAATATATAAATCAGGTGGACACAAACTGGTTGAAAAACTTACGGCCATGTTCTGCGAGATGTGGAAACAAAATAAAGTCCCACAGGACTTCAAAGATGCAACCATCATCCACCTTTACAAGCGCAAGGGCAATCGGCAAGCATGCGATAACCATAGGGTGGTATCGCTTCTGTGCATTGCAGGCAAAATCCTTGCAAGGATACTCTTAAACAGACTTACAGCTCACCTCGACCAGGGTCTATTGCCTGAGAGCCAGTGCGGTTTCAGGAAGGAGATAGGAACCATTGACATGATCTTCGCTGCCAGCCAAATGCAATAGAAATGCCAGGATCAACATGTACCTCTCTACGCCACTTTTGTAGACCTGACTAAGGCATTCGACACAGCCATGCGAGGGACTTTGGAGAATCATGGCCAAATTTGGATGCCCAGACACCTTCATCGAAATGGTCAAACAACTCCACGACGGCATGCTCGCCAGAGTTCAAGACCAGGGCAGCTTTTCAGAACCCTTCCAGGTTACACACGGCGTAAAGTAGGGATGTGTCTTGGTCCCTACACTCTTTAGCTCATGTTCGCTGTTGGATGCCTTCAAAGACAGTGATGTAGGGATCAAAATCCGGTACCGGTTTGATGGTAAGCTGTTCAATCTGAGGAGACTGCAGGCCAAATCTATGACCCGCATCGAGAAAAAACGGGACTTTTTGTTTGCAGATGACAGCGCCCTGATAGCCTCCACGGAGGCAGACATGCAGCGCAGTATGAACCTGTTCTCAGCGGCATGCACCAACTTCGGTTTGACTATCTCAAGCAAGAAAACCGAGGTTTTGCACCAGCCTGCTCATGGATGTGAGCACACTGAACCTTCCATCACTGTAAATGGACTAAAGCTAAATAATGTTGACAGGTTCACATACCTCGGCAGTACCCTCTCCCAGTCTGTACAGATAGACGATGAAGTAAATCTCAGGATAGCCAGAGCCGGTAATTCCTTTGGAAGACTGCGGTCTAATGTCTGAAATCGGAGAGGCATTAAGCTGCAAACCAAACTAAAAGTCTATTCAGCTGCCGTTCTACCAATTCTTCTCTACGCATGTGAAACCTGGACCGTGTATAGCCGTCACGCCAGGAAGCTAAATCACTTCCTTTTGAGCTGCTTACGACAGCTGACACGGGTCAGGTGGCAGGACAGGGTCCCAGACGCTGAGATCCTCGCGCGGACCGGCATGCCAAGAATTTACACCTACTGGCAAAAGCCAAGCTCAGATGGGCAGGCCATGTTGTGCGCATACCAGAAATACGACTACCCAAACAAATCTATGGTGAACTAGTCGTAGGAAAGCGATCGCGAGGAGGGCAGAAGAAGAGGCATAAAGACACCCGAAGGCCTCCTTAAAAATTCTGGAAATCGACCCTAACAATTGGGAAAGACTGGCTGAAGACCGATCCTCTTGGCGAAACATGATCGCAAATGGAGCAGTAGCTTCCTACCTACCTACATCCTACCTACATCCTACATATCCCGTAGTCTGTTTGACCGTTGGGGCGCCAGCGATGGCATGTAAACCAGCCTCCTCCATTCCTCCCGTCTCTCAGCCGTTCTCATTGCCTCGCACAGCTTTGTACCTGTCCATTCCCTGATATTATCTTCCCAACGTTTCTTTGGTCTTCCTCTCTTTCTGCCTCCTCTGGTGGTACCCTGCAGGATGGTCTTTGCAAGCACGTTGGTTCTAGTAACGTGGCCATTCCATTCCAGTATTCTTTTCTTGGCTGTGGCCAGCAGGTCTTCGTACTTTCCAATTTCCTTTTGTATTCTTTTTCTTATCTGTTCGTTGGAGATATGGTCTTTGTAACAGATACCGAGCAGGGTCCTGAAGCATCTCATTTCCATGGCGTTTATCTTATTTTCCAGCTCCGCTGTTAGTGTCCATGACTCGCAAGCACATAAGAAAATGGAGAGGACCAATGAACGCATCAGCCTGATTTTGGTGCTGAGGGCTAAGTTCTTGTCTTTCCATATTGTCGTGAGCCTCTTTAGTGATGCTGTTGTCTGAGCAATCCTGAACATTACTTCTGGTTTCGAGCCCTCTTCGGATACAATAGCTCCTAGGTACTTGAAGCTGCTAACTGTTTCCAAACTCTGCCCACCAATCTTGATCTGCGTGGTGATGCCGCTGGTGTTACTAGTCATTAATTTAGTTTTTTTTTCGGCACTGATTTGCATGCCATAGGATGCGGAAGTTTTGTCCAGTCGCTCCACTAGATTGGCTAATTCTTCCTCACTCTCGGCGAGTCCATCTATATCATCTGCGAATCGAAGGTTGGTGATTCTTCTGCCATTTATGCTGATTGTCCCTTCATGATCCTCTAGTGCATCTGACATGATTCTCGCCAGGAAGATGTTGAACAGTGTCGGCGAAAGCAAGCAGCTTATGTGGGGAAAAGGCGAAGGGTCGCAACTGCAAAACGTCAACTAAGAAAGTCCAGAAAAGACAGCCCGATACTTTCGGCCAGCAGGCCTCGTATCCATGCCCCCACTGCAACAAACTTCTTCGGGCAAAAATAGGCATCACCAGCCATCTTCGCACCCATAAGCACCTATGACGCTGAAAAAGGATGGGCCTCTTCGCAAGCGTTGGACAATCATCATCACCCAGCTCTGACGGATACCTAACCACCTAGTTTGGTAAGTATAAGCCTAAAGGCGGCTGGGCATTGTGCACACAATTATCCCCTACTATGACGTGAACTGGTGAACGCCGCTACACCAGCCCCATGAATCAATTCGGCCCGACGGGATAGGGCCTACTTAACTTTTTTTAAATAGCCGGTTATACGTATAACAGACGCTCATTATGCATAGAAAGCTTTATCAGTTATTTTTAAAATTCAATCTATTAGAGACAAATGCTTCTATTTCTATTCTTTCTAGACTATAGGTTTATGAGTCCATTTTCCCATTGCGCGCTTGAATTATTTAAGGCCATTCAATTTAGTCTTTAAAGAGAACACATTTTTTAGGTTGTACAGTAAAACATAGAGATACAAAAAATAAAATAACTACGCATTGAATTTTATTCTACGCGAAGCAGTCTTAGCACGTGGTTTCTAAGCCCGCGGATACGGAAGTCACAAAAGTAGTTGCACTTTCGTTATCGTTTGATAACATGGTGTACATGTGAAATAGTAAAAAGTGATTTAAACATGGGCAAGAAAAATAAAAAGGACAAGAAAGGAAAAGGGAAAGAAAAAACAGAGTTAAAGACAGAAAAGAAAGCAGAAAAACGTTCAAAAAAAGAGTTGGCCGTGAAGGGAGAGGTAAGTTATACTCGCTAATAAATAATAAAGGTAAAAGATTAGCCTACATTCTAATTCTAGAATCTAGATCTTACTTTACTTTACAATACTCACTCAACTCACTGTCAATACTTAACTTAGCCGTAGCCTACATGATAATTACATGTGATGTACCTGTGTCATGCTGTCATGTGTCTTATTTTTTGTAATCGGAATAATTATAAAAACTGATCAAATTTTAAAACATTACGATTGTTTTGTTTGTTTAAATGAGCAGGTCTGAATATATAGGTATGGTATAAGTATAGGTATAAAAGCCTAAAATTATACTCAATTCAAACATTACATGGCATCTATATTTAGGCCTACGCATTGTCCAATTTAAGTAGGCCTGTTTTTTTTACTGATGACTGTTTTAGTCCTAGTGACTCCTAGGCCTAGACCTACATTTAATTTTGTTAAAAGCGCATTTTGTTTTTGAGACTAGTTTCAGAGCAAAATGCGTATTATTAAAAAAACAAACTCTCACAAGCCTACACATGCTTAGTTTTGAGTTTTGAGCAATTTTGTTAATGTGTTTTTATTTTAAGGGTATAAAGTATAATTATAATAGAATAAACCTATGCCACACTACTATGCCTAAGTAGGCCTACCTCACGGTGGCAGAACTGCAGCGTGTTCGACTGGCGATCTAAAGGTTCTGGGTTTGAATCCAGGTGCAGGCTAGGATTTTTTCCAGCAGTGCCTACTTATGCACCAATTCCTTACCATTTGTATAGTAGGCCCTCTAGCCTACTGACGTATATTACTTATATTAATAGAGTAAAATGAAATAATTTGTGTTACTCTGAGTTAAGTAAGAGTATCCTTTAGGCCTTTGACTTAGATCATGTGGCTTTAGATTAATAAGGCTATTAGGCTATATTTCCCAGTCTTTGTGGGGATTGTGTGGTCAGCTCAATGCTTCTTTTCTTTTCCCCATGCCATGTCTGATACTACCCATGGGCCTCATCGCTGGTGAAGTGTGGAAACCTCAGATACGCTTGCATTAAGAGCACACTGGCCTAACACATGGGGGGGACAGCCCCTATTGTGCTGAGGGTGTTATTGCACTGCAGAGAAGCTCTGAAACTTTTGGGTAGTAGCAATGAGTGCAACAGCCCTTCTCAACCCCACCCTGGTTCCTGGATGTCCAGAAATATAGTCTGGGATCTGTGCTGCTGGGCGACAGCAGTTTACGAGTGAGCCACCATGATGATGATCCAAGGGAGAAAAGGGAAGAGGAAACTAGTAATAATACATAAGGCAATACATTTCAACTTAGAAATGCAATACAACAACAATCTATTGCAGGGGTCTCCAAACTACGGCCCGCGGGCATCCAGGAAACAATTTCACCATTCCCATTAATACAGGTGTTCAAGTGTAGTGCACCAATGTGTTATTAAACAATAAGAGGACCTGACAAAATTAACGGAAGACGCCCATTTCTAGGCCCAACGCGAATAAAGGCAGGGACAGCAACACACTGTGGAGTGTCAGATAGGACACAGTGAGGCACAACAGACCACTGTAGGCCATCCACTGCATTCCAAGCTATCTCTAACCGTCTGAACATTGTCTTGCCGTTGGAATACGATAGACGGGACGAGAGAGTGAGGCTGACGACCTGCCCAACTCTCCCTCACTTTAATCAAAATAAAGCGCACGTTACGTCTCCAAATGCACTGAAGTGCTTTTTAGAGCAGGCACGTCCAGCATCCAGACTCATCTTATGAAATCCCAAGCGCGATGGGCTGGCCATCTAGTTAGAATGTCGGACCACAGACTGCCAAAAAAGCTCCTATTTGTCGAGCTAGCACATGGGAAAAGAAGAACCGGCGGCCAAAAAAAGAGATTCAAAGACAGTTTGAAAGCAACCTTGAAAGCACTTGACGTAGACCCAGATGGATGAGAGGAACTGGCCACCGATAGAAGCAGGTGGCGCAATGTCGTGTCGTCCGGGGCACAGTTGGCAGAATATAACAGAATCTCCAGGGCCGAACAGAAACGAGCAGAAAGAAAAGCCATGCAGACCTGCAAGGCGCTGCCAGACCCCACGACCGCATCTTTTGTCTGCAGTACCTGCAATAGATCCTTCAGGGCCCGCATAGGACTGATAGGCCATCAAAGAGGCCACAAAGCGACTGGTAGAAGTGCCATGGTCATCCTCGGAAATGAGGGACGAACAACACATAACAAACAATAACTGAATACAATAATATTAAAGAAATAATTAAAAACAACATCCATGTTTTGATTCTTTTTTTATTTGGACCTCGAGTGTGTAGTTGGCCCCCGAGCTGCTGTTTGATAGTTAATGCGGCCCTCGGGCTGAAAAGTATGGAGAACCTGATCTAATGCAATGCTCAGATCTTCTTATCTTATACATTACAGACGCTCATTCTATAAAGAAGATTATTGCACCCTATGCTCATCCATGGTCCGTGTCTAGACATAAGGACAAAAACACTTTTCTTATTCCATATGCATGAACCAATGACCAATACTCAATGCAAATAAAGTTCTTTCTGAATGGCATCCGGGCATGGAATGGGTTACCTGAACAAAATGGAAAAACAATAACTGAACATAATTCAGAACACTAATTAAAATGCAAAAGTGGACTCAAACCACAGATAAGTTTAGGGCCCTATAATCTTCTGTATCTGAGCGTCTTTAACAGATAAGAAGATCCATCAAAAAATTTCTGACATTGTTTGACAAGAGACGTTTGGAATTGTGATTCGAAATTAACTGCCACAATTAACTGTCACGTATCAGTGGAAACCGCCTATTGTTAAACTTATGAAATAAATAGTCTTTTTTTTTTTGTATTATAATCATAGTATTGCATGCAACTGCTCAATTATTAACTACAGTAATTTCCTTTTTTTTTTAAAGGAGGATATTGAAAAACTCATAGCAGAATTTCAAGAACAGGACAGAAGAAGAACAAATGTCATTGAAGAAAAATCAGCACCCCCATCCCCGAGGTCAGTAGTAGCTTGACACACATTAAGATAAATATTCTGGATAAAAATTGAGTAGGCTTCTAGTAGAGATTGCTGCGATGTGCCGGCTTGCTGTTTACTGGTCTTGGTATGTAAAAGAGTTTAGCACAGAAGAACTCTTTGTATAAATGTGTAGACAACTAAAACAATTTGTGAGTTTCAACAAAAGGTAAACATTTAAACTTCAGTATTTTCAAATTGACAAGATAACTTTGATCCGAGGTTCATTTTTTAAATCACCACTCAGTTTTATTGTCCCGAGCGACTTTATCCTTCAACTTTTGAGGTTTCACTATGAAGGAATTTTTTTCCCAATGCACTGTAGATTCATTAAAAAGTTTACCAGAAAATGATACAGTGCAAGCTGAGTTATCAGAGTCAATGATACAGCCCTGTGTTACAATTCCTGTAATGGTAACTTTTACTAATGTTATTTAATGTTCTAGGATTTACAGTTCTAAAAATGTTAAAAAACATATATTGAGGGTCATAAACAGGTTTTATATCCTCTTAACTATAAACAAATTTGATTTATAAATAAAGTATCCTACTCTATGGAATATGGGGCACAGTGGCGAGTGACACCTGTTTGACTGGCATGTTGAAGGTCCTGGGTTCAAATCCTGGTGAAGGCTAGAAATTTTACCCGCGGCTGGAAGGTATCCCTGAGTCTACCTAGCTCTGATGGGTACCTGGCCTTAGTTGGGATAAAGTAAAGGTGGCTGTGCATTGTGCTGGCCATAGAATTACCTAGTATGCCAAGGCCACAGAAACTGATGAACGCTGCTTCACCGGACCTATGATCAATTTGGTCCGAATAGCTTCTTTTTTACTCTATGGAAATTCATATAACCCTGTAAGGGTCTGTAACCAAATAAATACATTAAACAAGGAATGGCTGAACTAAATTATTCTGGCATATTTAAGAGTAGAATTATGTATAACTTTTTTTTTTCAATCTGAAATTAACATTATTTAATATTAGTTAACATTAAGTGATATTCTCTTGTATTCTTTAGATGTAATCTTTCATTGTTGGCCCATCCTGATAGAGAAGAGCTTCTGATGTTTGGTGGTGAATATTTTACAGGGAATAAAGTAATTACGTCGTTTTCTTCTGTTGTGTGGTTGCAAGTAGCTATCAATATGTGTCACATTCCGCGTTCAGAGTAGCTCACTGTCAAAGGTCTTTGTACTGGATTATCATTTTCATGTATTCCATAAAGTATTTTTATGTAATAGCGGAATCTATATTTATACAGAAGAATTGTTTTTTTTATTTCACAGATGCATGTGTATAATGATCTGTACGTCTATCAAGTCAAGAAGAATGAATGGCTCAAAATATCAATTCCTAATTCTCCCCCTCCACGCAGCGCACATCAGGTTTGAGCATTCTTTCTTTGTTTCAGCTCTCGGTGGAAAATACAATTATAAAAAGGAATGCATAAAGTGCCTTGGCCAAACCATCAATGGGTAAAGGGTTCGTGTATGAAATGTAAGGCAGAATCCTACCGAGCACCCATTTCACATACAGTCTACTTGTATGTTTCTTTCAAGCTGTCAACACTGCCTTTTCTCTACCAGATTCAGACTTGGCGCTGCTTAATTCTGTGTGATAGTTTCATAGGTTGTAATTTTTTTGACTCTCAACTGTCATTTGTACAATCTTGTTTAAAACTGATTTTTGTTGATGTGTGTGCTTACTTTGGTTGATATGTGTGTGTTTACTTCAACCAGGCAGTGATAGTTTCACACCAAGGTGGCCAGATGTGGATTTTTGGTGGAGAGTTTTCCAGCCACACCCAAAGCCAGTTCTACCACTACAAAGACTTATGGTGTTTGAATCTCAGGGAGAAAAAATGGGAACAAATTAAGTATGAACAACATTTGTTTAACAACAGCCATACATACATTTGTTTATCTAACAACAGCCATACATCTTTTTGTCTTAAAATAAGGGGCGTGCTTTCCGATGCGTTTGGCTGGCGCACCGTAGGTCCTGGGTTCAAATCCTTGTGAAGGCTAGTATTTGTTCCCGGGTCCGGAGGACTTTCCTGAGTCTGCCCATCTCTGGTTAATACCTGGCATTAGTTGAGGCAAAGTAAAGGCGGTTAGACACTGCTGGCCACACAATGCTCTAGTTTGTTGTTCCCCCGCTAACCTGTGAACGCTGCTTCACTGGCCCTGTATGTTACTCTCTTAAATTAGCATATTTACTAGACGTATCAGAATTAGTGTCTTAAGCTGTTCAACTAAATTGTTATGTCACTTTGTGTGTAAATAATTTTATGTCACTTTATGTGTTAACAATTTTATGTCACTTTATTTGTTAACAATTTTATGTAACTTTATGTGTTAACAATTTTATGTCACTAGAGCCCCAGGAGGTCCTTCAGCAAGAAGTGGACATCGGATGGTTGCTATTAAAAAACAGATATTTGTTTTTGGTGGATTTCATGATAACAACAGGTACAGATTTCGTTTGGATTCCTCTGGAGCAAATTATTATTTTATTTTATTAATATCATTCTTGAATATTTGTATTCTTTTTCTGTTTCATTGAAGTTTTTTACTTTGTACTGGTTTGAAAAGTAATGTGCAATGTGAAGCAGAGTTTGAAGCCATCAGACATACCATCAAGGCAATTGGGACAAACTTTGAAGATAGGTTAGAGAAAGGAGTTGACAATGTCATCTTCACTGATATGCTTTCAGTACAACAGGCCATTGGTTGCTTGGAGTTGTCCTGAGTGACTCTCTTTTGCGCTACTGGCCATGTCCAGTCTAGTCCTCAGGCCGGCCCAGGGTGAAGGTTAGTCTCCAGTGGATACCTGGTAATGCAGGTTTCCCTGAAAACTAGTTATTATGATCAACATGGACTTGTTCTGAGTGTTTATGTGTGACTTCCAATCATTTGTCTCAACCAGGGCTGTGGAGTCGAGGAGTCGGAGTCGGATGAATTTTGGGTACCTGGAGTCGAAGTCGGTAAACATTGCACCGACTCCTACTCCTAGACCTACTAAATTTAGATTGGAATTTTTTAAAAAAAGCAAGTTTAAAGTCCCAATTCACAAAAAGTTTTACTGTATATACTTGCGGATAAGTCGCACCCTAGTTTAAGATTTTTTTTCTTATATGTTGTCATTGACTTGCGCATACGCAAGATATACAGTAATTAATAACTTCTCTACTGTAAGAATAAAGACCAATGCATGCAGTGCCTCACGTAACCGCAAAACAAACACGTTAAGTGACCGTGAAGAAGCATGCTTTTCATGTGCTTCATTATATGGCACGCAACGCACAATTAGGAGCGGCAATATTTATAATTTTCATAGTGTTGTGTTCTGCTGTTACAGGGAACACAGTGCCGATGGGTAACCTAGCATCTCAGTGATAAGGAATTAACCGTTTGCCCCTTGGAGTCGCCGATCGTCGCCTCTACTGACCAGGCCCCACGAGAGGGGGTTACAGCCGGTTTGCCGTACCAGGGCCCACAAGAGTTTAGGGGGCCCATGAATATTAACATTTAAAATTAAATTGGCAATTACGTACGTATTTTTTTATTGAAAGAGGTGGGTGGGGCATCCTAATAGATAAATAAACTCTTTCAACACTATATCTACTATCAGGCTGGTCCTGTGGTTGGTTTACCGGACTGTCAACCGACACGTCGTGGGTTCTTAACCTGCCGCCGACAGATTCCTGTCGCCCTGAAGACGTTTAGGGCCTATTGGACGTAATAATCTTCTATCTAGAAGGAACATCTGTAAAGCTTATAAGAAAATAAGTCTCAATATTTTTGTTCTATTCAGTGGGGAAATGCGCAGGCTACGTTTTTGTACCAGACATTGGTGATGTGAATAAAAATTATCGCCATTACAAAAACTAAATTTGACTTAACGCTCATTGTTATTATAATAAACCCCCTTATTGTTTTTGCTGGGGAAAAGGCGGCGAGGGAGTGGGGTGATGACATGTATGTTGCCTTTCTTTCCTTCAAGGAATGTACAAAATACATTCACATATTAATACAGTGGAGTCGGGAGTCGGAGTTGGAGTCGGAAGTACAAAAAACTGAGGAACATTTTTCTACCGACTCCACGACCCTGGTCTCAACCCAGCATGTAACACCAACAGTTTTTCTTTTTTCCCTAGAGACTACAAATACTTCAATGATGTCTATACTTTCGACCTGGAGACGTACAAATGGACTGCATTGAATCCAGCTGGTAATGGCCCCTCCCCAAGGTTTGTAGTACATAGGCAATACTTAGACAGTACATAGGCAATACTTAGACAGTACATAGGCAATACTTAGACAGTACATAGGCAATACTTAGACAGTACATAGGCAATACTTAGACAGTACATAGGCAATACTTAGACAGTACATAGGCAATACTTAGGCAGTGCTTAGACAGTACATAGGCAATACTTAGGCAGTGCTTAGACAGTACATAGGCAATACTTAGGCAGTGCTTAGACAGTACATAGGCAATACTTAGACAGTGCTTAAACAGTACATAGGCAATACTTAGGCAATACTTAGACAGTGCTTAAACAGTACATAGGCAATACTTAGACAGTACTTAGGAAATACTTAGACAGTACATAGGAAATACTTAGACAGTACATAGGAAATACTTAGACAGTACTTAGGAAATACTTAGACAGTACATAGGAAATACTTAGACAGTACTTAGGAAATACTTAGACAGTACATAGTAACTACTTAAGCAGTACATAGGAAATACTTAGACAGTACTTAGGAAATACTTAGACATTACATAGGAAATACTTAGACAGTACATAGGAACTACTTAAGCAGTACATAGGAAATACTTAGACAGTACATAGGAAATACTTAGACAGTACATAGGCAATACAAGTTAAACTATTTTCCTTTAAACTGCAATATGGTTTCCATTCTTTGAATATGTTGTAAATGTTCAATTGAGCTGTAACTGTGTCGAGATCACAGTATTTTAAGAGTCCCAAACTCAAGTAAATGAAAAATAATGTTTTATGGTGATATACTGGAAATGAATTGTCAACAAACTTATTTGTTCAAGATAATGGAATGAAAGTCGCATATTATCATATTCATAATGAAAGCAAATAGTGAGGTGCCTGGACTGGTTGACAGAATGTCTTTGTTCTATTGGTCTATGTGTGGTAAAAGACATTTGTAACCAGGTGTTAATACCTTGGTCGTGGTCTGTTTATAAGACTGACTGGTATTATTGAGTTAGTCTCTCTTCCTCTTGTATCTTCATTATATCTTATGTTAAATGTTCACATCACGTATAATAACTTGATAAGGCGAATCTTGCAGCAATACACATATAGTTTATTTCTACTCACATTTGAAAGAATAGATACATAAAAGTCCAGTACACCCAAGATATATATATGAAATCCAAAATAACACAAGTTCATGTCACTAGTATAGTATATAAAATATCGGCTCCTTTATCATACAACCTTCTGCCTCAATATCTTGGCTCTAACTAACTTTACCGCCAAGATCACCTGACCATCCCACCCCCCGTGTTCATGTAACCTTCAATCAATTTAGTGAGCTTAGTTCATAAGGTAAACAGAACATTCTAGTAATAAATGTTGGTCTGATACTTTTATAATGTTCCAGTTATGTCCCTTTGACTATACCCTTATAAATCCGTTTTTAACACCAGGCAAACCTGTAATTTAACATCATTTAACTCTTTAACTACCATGAGCCGCATTTGCGTCTCAAGCCAGCCGTGCCGAAAGTCCACGAGCCGTATTTTGTGGCTCAGAAACCCTAATATATTTATTTTGTCCAAATCTAATCCAAGATTTAGAAATAATAAACTAACTTCCTTGTTTTGAATCGTCTGCTTCCGTATTCGTTCTTTTCAAATGTAAATATTAACTGGAAAAAATGTTTTTTTGTGTTTAAAAGTGATTTATTTGCGATGTCTGGTTTAATTTTCCATTTTTTTCTCTCAGTATTGTTACTGTACTTGTGTTTAGTTTTTTGTGTGTATCTTTGTTATTTGTGAACAAAAATTAATGAAATTTGAAGCGAGTGTTTCTAATAGAATTCTGAATATAATCGCAAAGTTTCCTTTTTATTCAAATTATTATTTTCGGAGATATTAAATTGTAAGTTGAATATTTCTTATTTGTTTGTCTTTGTTTCTAAAACAACACTCTTACTTTCACCTTTACTATCACTTTTATTCTAGAATGTAAAAAATTTTCTATTAGCATATTGTAGATAAGCTTTTATTTCTGCTTATTTTGATATGTAACACTTAGGGCTTCATTCATAATAAAAGCTGTAAAAAAAGCTTTGATTGCGTTGGGCCTAGGTAAAAAAAAGAAGGTCATGAAAACGGGCTGGCCATACGGTCCATACGGGGGAAAATGCCACGGGCTGGCCATACGGTCCATACGGGGGAAAATGCCATGGGCTGGCCATACGGTCCATACGGGGGAAAATGCCATGGGCTGGCCATACGGTCCATACGGGGGAAAATGCCATGGGCTGGCCATACGGTCCATACGGGGGAAAATGCCATGGGCTGGCCATACGGTCCTTACGGGGGAAAATGCCATGGGCTGGCCATACGGTCCATACGGGGGAAAATGCCATGGGCTGGCCATACGGTCCATACGGGGGAAAATGCCATGGGCTGGCCATACGGTCCATACGGGGGAAAATGCCATGGGCTGGCCATACGGTCCATACGGGGGAAAATGCCATGGGCTGGCCATACGGTCCATACGGGGGAAAATGCCATGGTAGCTATTGAGTTAAAAGACTAATCAAAACGCAAGACTAGACTCAGACCACACATGAGCGTAGGACGCAATAATCTTCTTTATAGAAAGAGCTTCTGTAACTTATAAGAGGATAAAAACACAAATATAAGTTTATGTGTATTGGCTTATTGTGAAAATAAAACAAATATGTTTGAACACTTGACAAGAAGATATATATTTGGTGAGGTCTGTGTTTTTGTCATTTGTATAGGTCAGGCTGTGTTTTATTGCCCTGTGCTGAACAGTACAAGATCCTTGTATGTGGAGGTTACAGTAAAGATCGTGTGAAGAAAGATGTGGATAAAGGCATCGTCCATACAGACATGTACGCACTTATATTGGACAGTAAGTATTCACTCTGAAAAGTTTGTCTGAAAAAAAAAAGTTCTTTGTCTTCTGCGTCCAACTTTTCTCTTCTTCCCCCCCCCCCCCCCCCCCTCCAGTTAAAAACATAAGTAACATTTTGGGTGTGATTTAGCCCCCAAGTGATAGCAGACTTTGTCTACTCTCTGTCCTCTCTTCTTTGCGAACTGTCACGTGTGGGGCTCACCCAAGTATGTGTTACAAAAAGTCTCTCGTATGTGCTGTGTTACTTGAGGATTAAAGATTAATGACACAGTTGAGTATTTTTTAAACATTACTGTAGACTTGGGTCATTTGTCATAGATACAAGTTTAAGAGTCTCAACATTAAAAATCATATTAATAATAATCACATTATTCTGCTTCTAGTGGGAAATCAGCTAATATGTATACTAATGTTGTTTTTCATATTATTCATATTGATGTGAATAAAAAAAATATGTTCTGTGTTTTTCATAAATTTATGTAAATATATTTTTTTAATTTTATTTACAATCTTGAAAAAAATATTTTGAGCGCTTCACAAACTTCAGAAATAATTTATTTTTGGGTATTCAATGTATGTTGTTGTTGTTGTTTTTTTTGTAAAGAAAAACATGAAAGTGCACCAGACACAAGCCCCAAGTGGAAATGGCAGCTAATAAAACAAGGAGGTGCTGTGCCACCGCCCCGTTCAGGAATGGCAGCTACAATAGCCCCTGGCAACAAGGCATTTCTGTTTGGTGGAGTTTACGACACGGTTAGATCACTTCTCACCAATCACTAAATGCTTTAATTAGGTAGATTAATTTTCCTGATTAAGATTTTGTTGTTGTTTTTTTTCTCACAAATATTGTATGTAGCTCAACTGTCCTGGGTTTGAATCCTGGTGTAGGTTTGGAATTTGCCCTGGGACTCGAGTGTGTCCCTGAGTCTACCCAGCTCTGATGGGTACCTGACATTAGTTTGGGAAAAGGCAGCTGGGGATTGTGCTGACCACAAATTGTCTTGTATGCCTTAGCCATAGAAACTGGTGAAAGCTGTTTCACCGGCCCTAAGATCAATTTGACCAATTTGATTAATTTTTTTTTAGTAGGCGGAAGTAAGTAAGTAATGATCAATTTAGTACGACAGGTTCTTTACTTACTTAACTGTTTTTGCTTTTCTAGGAAGATGATGATGAGGATCTTGAAGGAATATTTTTTAATGACCTCCTGATGCTGGATTGTGAGAAAGGGAAATGGTTTACTGTGCAGTTGAGGTATTTAATTCTTTTTGATCTTTATCACTTTGAGAACCTTTGTAGTTTACTTTTTATCTTAAGTTTCACACTTTGTTTTAATGGAAACTGGTCTATTAAATCCTATGCATATCCCTGGTACAGATATATTTTATATTTACAATATTTCAAGAAGAAGATTATTACACTAATCATCTTGTATTTTAATACAGGTTTTAATAAGATGTTAGATTAATGGTTTTCCTGACTAGATGTATTGTATGAAGTGCTTTCTTCAAGAAAGATATTAGAACTAGCCCTTGTAATGGGAGTAAGACAATAACTCAAACAGGATAAAGATGATATAAAAAAATCAAAATGCCAGTAATAAAATGTCAGTATAAAACTTTTATTCAACACTATTGAACAATTTTTTTCCATTAAACCCAAAAAAATAAACATTTAAGACATCCAACTGTACTACAGAATTTAAAGATATAACAACAATAAAATGGATACAATAAAAACATGACAACGTTTACAAAAAGGCTTTATATAACCTTCGATGTTGACGGGCCAAAAATACAATTCAATTCAATAAAAAAAAATGGTGCAGCATTGTTATATTTTACTTTGTACTGCAAAACTGATTAAGCTTTATCTCAAGTAATACACAGTCCTGTAACATATACCGTCTTAATGTTCTGTTATGTAGTAAGTAGTACATGTTTTTTTATGTACACTCAATGAGTAGGTTTTTTAATTGAGTCCTTTCTCTATGTACAGATCTAACAGGCAAATAACAGGAGATAAAAAGAAGAGGAGGAGAAAGAAAGGGGATGTTACCCAGTCGAGTGAGGCTGACGAGGATGAAGATGATGATGAGGAGGAGGATGAAATGGATGTTGCCGAGGAAGGTGTTGAGAAATTAGACATTGATGATTCAGCTTCAGGGGCAACATCTGCGGCACAAGATAGTGTCTTCACAGTAACATTCGCACAGTCAGACTCCTCTAGTAAAACAATTGTTACTCAAGGAACAGACAACCCTGCTATGGAATTAGACAAATTTTGGCCTTCAAAGAGAATGAATACATCTATAGTGGTAAGTGTAGTTCTTTTAACAAAATATTAACCCTTTCTTGTAGGCATTTTTACATTTATTTTGTTTGGAATGGAGGCTGTTTTATGTATGTTTCTGGATGCAATAATGCCTAAATTATGTGTATGTTTTTAATGAAACAATTTAAAGTTATGACTGTGTGATATTAAAGTATAGTAGTTTCACATCCTTAATAAAATTCTAGATTTTACCTAGCTTTAAGAAAAACACAACTATTTTGAGCATCGGTCACAATATAACTTCTATGTGCTTTTTTTTCTTTTGTCTTCTTCTTCATCTGGTTTCTAAAATCAAATTCAAGTCTGAAAAGTCTTGTGATTCTCCTGTTCTTAGACTACCAATATTCTTTGATGTGTTTTATTGCCTCATGGTCCTCTAATTCTGACTATGTATTCATTGCTCAATACACAATTTTCTATGCTTAAAATTTTAGCCACATGTTCAGTGTGTTCGTTTCTTCTCCGCTTTGATGTTCAGATTAAGGATGGCATTCTTTACATGTACGGGGGCATTTACGAGGAAGGTGACAAGCAGGTGACGCTGAACGACTTCTACTCTCTCGACACACATAAGCTGGATGAGTGGAGTGTCATCGTTGCAGAGGATCGTAGTTTGCAGCACTGGCAAGACTCCGAGTCATCTGATAGTGAGAGTGAAGTAGCTGGTGCAGCTGCGGCAGATGAATCAGATGATGATGGTAAGTTGTAACATTTGGAGTAGTCAATTATTTAGTGGTAAATTGTGACATTTGGCCTAATTACGGTAATCAGATGATGGTAAGTTGTAACATTTGAAGTAGTCAATTATTTAGTGGTAAATTGTAACATTTGGCCTAATTACGGTAATCAGATGATGGTAAGTTGTAACATTTGAAGTAGTCAATTATTTAGTGGTAAATTGTAACATTTGGCCTAATTACGGTAATCAGATGATGGTAAGTTGTAACATCATAATGATTTATTAGAAGGTAAAAAAGGCGGATAAGGAAATGAACCAAGATAAGATGCACTTTGTTATAAAGCCAGTTTATTATTGTACTAAATGGGTTTTTCTCAAATTTCATCTCAGATGAAAGCATGGAGATAACATTTGATGATGCCCCAGATAGAAATGATGGTGAGCAGATCAATGAGTACTTCAGTAGGAGTCAGGACTACTGGGTTCAGAAAGCCAAGGAAATCTATGAGGAGGAAGGGGAATCACTGAGTGAAAGAAGGCTGATTCGATTCGCTCGAGACATCTGTGAAGAGGCTTGTGAAAAGTAACCATATAAGCCAGATTGAATACATACACATATTTTCATTGTACTATATCATGTTAATAAACTTGCCTGTTCGGTGTAAATTTCAGCGTTGAAGGCATTTTCAATGTAAATATTATTAACTATTTGTATATATTTTTTAACTAGTTACAAGAATCAAATCTCAATCTCAGTTATAGTAATATAATAGTTAATGGCTTTAGAATAATGTACATGCATTGAAGACTTTTGGAACCCTGTAAGTAAAGTACCCTTGGGACCAAATTGATCATAGAGCCGGTGAATCAGCGTTCCCCAGTTTCAGCAGCCATGGCATACTAGGGGATGTATGGCCAGCACAATGCCCAGCCGCCTTTACTTTACCCCAACTAATGTCAGGTACCCATCAGAGCAGGGTAGATCCAGGAACACCCTCCAGACCCTGGAACAAATCCTTGCCTTCATCAGGATTTGAACCCAGGACCTTTGGTATGCCAGTCAAACGCAGTGCTGCTCAGCCACCATGCCCCTTGTTGGAACCCAATCTTAGTAGTTAAATGTAGCTTTTGTTTTTTTTTAAACTGCAGCTATTAGTACGGGTACTAAAGAGAATGATAAAATCTATATCTGATACAAGATAAATAACAGACACAGACATGGGTGTTATATCTGATACAAGATAAATAACAGACACAGACATGGGTGTTATATCTGATACAAGATAAATAACAGACACAGACATGGGTGTTATATCTGATACAAGATAAATAACAGACACAGACATGGGTGTTATATCTGATACAAGATAAATAACAGACGCAGACATGGGTGTTATATCTGATACAAGATAAATAACAGACACAGACATGGGTGTTATATCTGATACAAGATAAATAACAGACACAGACATGGGTGTTATATCTGATACAAGATAAATAACAGACACAGACATGGGTGTTATATCTGATACAAGATAAATAACAGACACAGACATGGGTGTTATATCTGATACAAGATAAATAACAGACACAGACATGGGTGTTATATCTGATACAAGATAAATAACAGACACAGACATGGGTGTAGTGTTTAAAAGTACCCAGATTTTTTATTTTGTGTTAAACATGTTATGAAATAAACCGATGAAGCTAAATTTACAATTTATTTGCACAGTCCCACTAGCATAGTTTCAGTTGAAGAAAACAAAGAATACATTGGAAACAATAGACCATTACAAGGCATGCTTGCCACACACCCATTTTAAACTTGGATCAATCAATTCACTGAGTTCATACACATTTCTCCAGCTACACTGGCAGCAATATGCTCTACAACCTGGAGAAGATAAAAACAACTATTTAACAAGGTTCTCAATATAAAATTCTTTTCAAATTCACAAATTTTTCAAATACCTTCACAAACCAATATAAAGAAAATGTTTAATGTTATAGTAAAGTACCCTTCTGACCAAATTGTTCATAGGGCCGGTGAAGCAGCGCTCACCAGTTTGTGTGGCCATGGCATACTAGGAGCATAGGGCCTACCCAACTAATATCGGGTACCCATCAGAGCTGGTTAGACTCAGAGACTCCCTCCAGTCCCAAGAACAAATCGTAGCCTTCACCAGGATT
Organism: Anisus vortex; assembly: GCA_949126835.1. Classification (NCBI taxonomy): domain Eukaryota; kingdom Metazoa; phylum Mollusca; class Gastropoda; family Planorbidae; genus Anisus; species Anisus vortex. Next base: position 43,307,577 of record OX421499.1, on the reverse strand, counting down.
TGAACCCAGAACCTTCAGAACACCAATCGAACAAGTCGGACACCATGCGTCATGTTAAAGGTTGTTAAAATTGAACTTTTTTGTGTGGATGTTATTTGCTCATGAAACTCATAATATAAAAATTGAAGAAAAAAATCTTGATCAGAGTTGACAGCACAGTTAATAAATTTGAAAGATTGAAAATAAATATTGTTTACATTGTTTCAACTTCAACCAATAGTGCAAACAGGTTACAAACTTGAAAAACAAAGTCAGTTTTCCCAAATCTAAATGAAATCTAAATTATTGCATAGTGGCAATAAAGTAGCTGTGAGATCACTTTTTTATCAAATTATTGCATCTATCATAATGGAAAAATAAAGATTACTAAAATAAAAATACTATTGAGAAATGTTATTTTTTATAATGTTTAGGTCATCTTAACAGTTGTAATAACTACTAATACCGGTAATAGAGTGTTGTTTTTTGCCAATGTATATGATAAGCTGTTACCAAATAAAGCAGACAAAGTCTTCTTGTTTGAAATAAAGGTAGTTAATAATTCTAAACATTTTACATGAACCCATACCCAGGAGAAATAACCTTAGTATACATATGTCAGAATATGTGCAGACATGCCTACCGTTCCGCTTTTGGCATATTTGTTCCGCTTTTTTATAAAAAAACACACTTTGTTCCGCCGTTCCGCTTTTTACTAGTTTTGTAACGCCAAATTGGAAAGTTTGGGTTTTTCATGTGTTGAAATATATTCCGTGTCTAGGTTGATAAAACAAAGGCACAAAAAGGTCACAATGCTATAATTATCATGACTTGGAAATTATCATGACTTGGGTTTTCTGGGTTTATTAAAATAGATATTTGGGGCTTTTCTGACGTTTTTTGCGGTATTATGCGTGTTTGGCAATGAATTTTCTTTTCCTTTACTGTATTGCTAAGATTGTGAATATATCTAAACGTCCTGCCTCAGAAAGTTTAAATATGACTTGTTCAAACTGTAAAAAAAAACTAATTCAGTGTTATAGTTATAGGAAGGAATATTTAGAGGAGTTTATTCAGCAAAGAAAAACATGTGAATTTAATTAATGTTCTCTGTAGGCCTACACTAGATCTAGATCCATTGCAAATTGTCTGTAAAACGTAGGCCTACCTACATTTTAAATAGCTAATGTTTTGTTTTTTTTGTTATAAAAGATTGTTAGATAAAGAGTGTTCCGCTTTTTTGTTGAAAAATCCTCTTTTTCATCAAGATTGTTCCTCTTTTTAGTCCTTAGGGGTAGGCATGTCTGTATGTGCCATAGGCATTTATTGATATTACACACTACAGATGTGCTAAATACTAAACACAACTCATACCAGAAAATTCTTGCTAATCATATTTAGATCAATTTACCTGTCTTCCTGCTTAACTTCGATTCAAGTTTTCGTAATTCAGGTACATTATTTCTAAGGAAAAGGTAATCTGTGTCTTTATTCCATGATCTGTTGTCGAAGTAACAAACTTTAAAATCACAAGATGTGCAGCGAAGCTGGTCACATGCCCTAAAGGGGAGATAAGCTTTATGTATTATAAAACCTTCTCTTTAATAAAGTATCATCAAAATTAGGATAAAATCAAATTTGGAGTTAATACAAAGCTGGATGGGACTATAATTTAGGTTTAATAATATCTTGATTTGTGCTTTTTTCATTCAAACTTTTCATTATTATTGATTATTCTACTAATTATAATACCAAAACTAAGAAACATGTGTGTGTGAAAATAGTCTCTGTACCTTTTATTTATACTTGTTCCAAATCCAGTTTCATCTGAACTGCCACCAAGTAGAACTGGAAAGCACCTTGTTAGTAAAATAAAAATAAAATTAAAGTTTAATATTGAGATTGGAAAGATAACTTTTAGAACTGTTTAGAATAATGGTTACCAAACTTGGATTTACAAAATCTGAGCCCTATCATGTATTGACTGCAAGCACAAAATAGAATCCCAATACAAGAATAACAAGTATACTATTCAAGATTAACAATCTTTCACCAATGTATCCTTTCAAAGGTTAAGAACCCACAGATCCTTGGCCTTGTGTGAGTAACAGAACCCTGACAATAGTGAAGATCAGCTGTGAAAAGTACAACTGGTTACATAATCAGCTTGAATGCCAGTAGAAACTTCTCAGTTTTAGGAACAATTTTCTTTCATACTGGTTAAACAATTCTTTAGTTCAACATGCTATATACCAGGGATCGGCAACCTGCGGAACGTGTGCCTAACCAGAGCGATTTTCAATAAGTTGACTGCCAAAGCAGGATGACCTTTAGGCTTTTGGCACGCTCAATGAATTAGAAATCCTACTTTGGCACACAGTTATCAAAACTGCTATATATGGTTGTGGCTGATGCATTGTTGCTTTTTTTTAAAATGAAGCACATAAACACACAAGGCATAGAAATTTTGAAGTGTAGAAAATGTACAGTATGTGTTTAAGTCAAAGTCATGAAGTGTAGAAAATGTATAGTATGTGTTTAAGTCAAAGTCATGAAGTGTAGAAAATGTATAGTATGTGTTTAAGTCAAAGTCATGAAGTGTAGAAAATGTATAGTATGTGTTTAAGTCAAAGTCATGAAGTGTAGAAAATGTATAGTATGTGTTTAAGTCAAAGTCATGAAGTGTAGAAAATGTATAGTATGTGTTTAAGTCAAAGTCATGAAGTGTAGAAAATGTATAGTATGTGTTTAAGTCAAAGTCATGAAGTGTAGAAAATGTATAGTATGTGTTTAAGTCAAAGTCATGAAGTGTAGAAAATGTATAGTATGTGTTTAAGTCAAAGTCATGAAGTGTAGAAAATGTATAGTATGTGTTTAAGTCAAAGTCATGAAGTGTAGAAAATGTATAGTATGTGTTTAAGTCAAAGTCATGAAGTGTAGAAAATGTATAGTATGTGTTTAAGTCAAAGTCATGAAGTGTAGAAAATGTACAGTATGTGTTTAAGTCAAAGATTGTGTTCTACACAAAGAATGGTTAAGAACAAAAATGTTCAACAATCGTGCATGAACCAGTCAATGATGTAAAAAATTAGATCAAAATAATTTGAAAGTTTGTATAATGGGGATTCAAATACAGTGAGTACAAGCGTACATGTGTCTAGAATCCATTCTGTGTATTAAAATAAAATTATTCCAGTATATATGTATTAATAATAATTTTTTTACTAGTGGGTGTTACAAATGAGTTATATTTATATACTTTACATTTTTAAGTTAAAAGCCCAAATAGTTACCTCCCTTTCACTTTTCATTTGACTATTATACTAGACTGTACTCAACAATTTCACCAAAACTAATGATACTGTTTCCCCCCCCCCCCCACCCCCTTACCACACCTATAGGTACAATTTTTGACTTAGAAGAAAGTAATAATCTACCTTTGTAATTTTTCTGATTTGTTCCTAGCATCTGTTACTGATGATCTTGAATTATTTCTCAAGCCGCTCTGAAAATAATTGATGAAATTTTATAAGGAAAAGCAACAAAGAGATAATTAAATTATATATTGTAACAATATTCTCAATATTTTACTATTGTTATTGTATGAGTATTTAATAGTTTTCATCACAGTAAACAATTTATTGAGGTGAGCTAATGTGAAAACACTTCTTTTAAGCATAATTTTGTATTAAATCTGGTTCTGTAGATCCAACACAATTGTACAAGCTTTTATATAAACTGCATCTTTCAATTATATGTTAAACCCCCCCCCCCCTCCTCAATTTTCATATAATGAGAAATGCAATTATGAGATATTAATTCCTAAACCTGAAAATCAAAATATTACCAAGGTTTATATGGATTGTCAAGTTTGGGAAAACTGACTTATTTTTCTATGTTTTGTGAATTTTTCTATAGTGAACAAAGCAGCACAAAGAATTTCAAAATGTAATAATCTTTTAAAGAAGTCTTTAACTTTTGTCAGTTGTTTTTTATTATTTGGAAAATTCCTTTTTGTTTGTATGTTTTTTTTCCTACATACCGTATATACTCGCGTATAAGTCACACTTTTTTTTTCAGAAAATTTTGACAAAAAGTAAGGGTGCGACTTATACACCCGTCACTGTTTTTGAAAAGTTTGAAAAACATCACTACTCTGTCATAAAGTTTTCTACATAACCCCTATAGTTGATTGGAGTTGTGTATAATTATTAGGATATGCCTTTATTTGATTATGTTTGCCTTATGCACGATTAAAACAATTATTTAAGGAAAGTTTCCAAATTAGGGTGAATATTTAGTAACTTTTATGTTTAAAAGGTATGGCATCTTTTAGATATTAAAATGCAGTGTAACCTGGGAAGTCGGGGTGCGACTTATGTGCGGGTCAGTGACAACATATAAGGAAAAAAATCTTAAACTAGGGGTGCGACTTATACACCGGTGCGACTTATACGCGAGTATATACGGTATATCTTTTTATTTGTCCCTTTGTACTTTTTTACCATTGGGGGACTACAGATGACATGAACTCTACTACAGATGACATGAACTCTACTACAGATGACATGAACTCTACTACAGATGACATGAACTCTACTACAGATGACATGAACTCTACTACAGATGACATGAACTCTACTACAGATGACATGAACTCTACTACAGATGACATGAACTCTACTACAGATGACATGAACTCTACTACAGATGACATGAACTCTACTACAAATGACATGAACTCTACTACAGATGGCATGAACTCTACCACAGATGACATGAACTCTATCCATTTCTCTCTCTTGGTTTTTTTTACTTCTTATGGTAGTTTTATTCCTTTCATTTCCATACTATCATGTTATCCTTTCCACTTTTTCTCCCTCCACTTCTCCCTACAAGATTGTTTTAGCAAGCGCCTGCATTCTATTAATGGTATGATGAATGCAGGGGTGTTTCTTTGTGGCATCAAAATCTTGGGAAGGCTAATTGAAATAATTGACCCACTTACCGTCATCATATCAAGCTGAAACTTAGCACATACTGGTAGGCATGTTGCTTATGACAACACATTCTATCAAATTATCCCAGCACACTAAAATCAGTTTTTCTTGCTTTTTAAAGGGGACATAATGAACAAAACTGGTTTGGGTTGTTTTTAAAAGTATTCCCAAAAAACAAATTCCTTATCAAAGATTTATACAAAAGCTTTGTGTTTAGAGGTCATTTAATTTTGAAAAAACTATCCAAGAGCTGTACCTCAGTGTGCTTTTGACATACATTTCAGTGTAGAAGAAATACTGTGTGTTTGGGCTGATTTTTTATATCTCTTGATGTCAGTGTCACATCTGATCTGCTTGATGTATCCTTCTGTGCTCTGTGTAGAAATGTTGATGGAATAGGCAATTTCTTGTTTTGTAATAGTTGAAGGTTTGTTGAGTTGACAACATCCTCTAACTCTTTTCCTCTGCAGTTGAAGTTTGGGTAGTCTAAATGTAGTGTATGAGCAATGGAGTCTCTTGCTATAATAGTTCTTTAGTAGTATGGGAGCTGTATGTTGTATGTTTGCAGTTGTGGCTATATAAGCACTTTGCTGTAAGGCAGTGATGTGGTGTACATATTCCTGACAGGAAAGGAAACTGAACACCTTTCAACTCAGGTGTCTCAGATGTATCCTAGATATAAGATGGCAGGTCAAAGTCCCAAAAGCATAGGACTGGACCTGCAAAGAGCAGGATGTCAAGACTTTCGCATTACATTCGCATTTTTCTCAGCAACAGACAACTCAGCCGGCTAGGTCATGTACACCTAATGCCACAAGGTCAACTTCCACATGACATCCTTTACAGAGCGTTAGTTAAAGGACAAAGACCTGCTGGGCATCCAAAACTGAGACATGCGGATGTCTGCAAACGAGACATGAAACACCTCCCTATTGACGCCAACAGTTGGGAGGACATGACGCAGGATAGGCCCACCTGGGGGGCAGGAATCAAGGAAGGTTCTCGGCTTGCAGGAGAAGATTGCCCAAGGCACAAGAAGGTGAAGGAAAATGTAGTCTCCTCCACTGTTTTCATCTGCACCCAGAGTGGCCATGCCTATATTTACAGGATTGGTCTCTGCAGCCACACGCAGCCGTGCAAGGGGAAAAGATTGTCTCGTGAAATGTAAAATACCACAGAGCTTCAACTACATACTTTATACATCCTCCTCATAACCTCTGCTTGGGTATTTTTTCAAATGAGTGTCATGTTTCCTTGACATTTAGCACATTTGCATTTGTATTGAGTCTGATGTTGACTTTATTTGGTGGTACCGGTAGTTTTTCTTGTAGTGTGTATGTTATGTTTGTGAAGTATGGAGTTCTAGTTCAGTTTGTTTTGTTTTGTAATCCTAATATATTGAGTTGTAGTTTTAAAATCTTTAGTTAACTATGCCCAGTAGCTGATTTATCACATGTAGCTCTGGAAGAAGCTGTCATGTGCAGATTTTTTACGAAGTGATATTCGAGATTGTGTGAAGTTTTTTTTAGTTTTCCTAACATTTTTATTCTGGTATCTCTATACAAAACTGGTTAACATTAGAACAATTTACAAATACTAGTAAACTATATATTGGTTTATGAATATCTTGTAAAGTTTGGGAAAATGTGTTTAAATTTTGTTATGATTTAAGAGTAAGAGCTCTTGTTAATATAAGTTGTATTAAATGTATGAGACCTACATCTATTTCTTCACTTTTGTCCACATCAATGTCCAGGATGTCATCAATTAATGAATCGAGAGTAGTTCTGTAATTAAAAGAAGAAAAAAAAGTATATGTATTCATTAAAAAGTAACCATAGATCTATTTATTTATAATTATAAATAACATAAACACTACAGAGTTGCTAATGTTCCTATACTGCAATAAAATACATTTAAAAGCTTCTTAGGCAGACCATTTATTCAAAGAGAATAGAAAACATTATGAAAGACATTTTAGATTTAATGTTTCAGGGTAAAAAGTGAAAAGCAATTTCCCTAATAGGCCATTGAAAAAAAAAAAGAATGCTTGGTCTCTAGCTAAATTTTCTTGGGCTAAGTTGTAGTCAAAGTAAGTAGCCTACAGGTACTGCACTGGTCAGTGCCAGATAGACCCCCTGGTAGCCTACTCAAGTAAGGAAAAGGACATACAGTTCTTATTTAAACCAAAGATGGTTAAGCTCTGCCCTGCACACTGATAATGTCTAGAAAGATCTATATAACCAACAAGTCAACAAGGAAAGATAATATGATTTTTAAAAACTTTGTTTTGGTAACTAGGACACTAGGATATGTCAAATTTCTGGGCAATCATTTTATTCTGTTTTTTTTTTTACCACATTAAAGAGAGTAGAAAAAAAAAGCTTGTTGGATAAAACTATTATAAACTTCCATTAATGATGAGACTTAAAGAGGGGTGGCTGAGCTTTCGTATGATTGACATTTACCAATTTCCGGGGGGGGGGGGGGAGCTGAACTTTGGTGTGACAAACATTTACTTAGTCTTAGGTTAGGCTACCTAATTTTTAGCGAATTTATTAATTTAGTACATATTTTTTTTAATGATTAACAATATTTGGTGCAGAATAAATGGCAATGCTAACATAATTACTGAATGTCGATTCGATTATACCTCTTCTTTTTACTTTCATTAGATTCCACCACTCTTTTCTCCGAATTTCTATTTGCTACATTTGTTGGTGTAACTGTAACGCGCGATGTGGATTGTGGACTTTTAACAAACTTTGTTTCCACTTCATCCAGCAATTCATCAATATCTTTATCCATTGTTCCCTCTTTTATGATTATCCCGATACCTAAGTTTACTAAACAGTGCTTAAACTATCATCGAATAGCATAATGAATGTCAAAAATATTATTACAAATAGCGTATTGTTATCTGTTTACGGTTACTATAGTATACGCCATGAATATGTGTTCCGATCTATATTTTTTATTTTCTGAGGCTAAAACTCACTGAGCTATATATCAGTGCTAACTATTTTGGAAAACGAAACAAATAATTTAGTTAAACTAGTTATCTTATCTTATCTTATACATTACAGACGCTTCTTCTATAAAGAAGATTATTGCGTCCTACGCTCATCCGTGGTCCGAGTCTAGTCTTGCATTTTTATTGATGTTTTAAATGATGTCATTAATAAACATTAATAAAAATGCAAGACTAGACTCGGACCACGGATGAGCGTAGGACGCAATAATCTTCTTTATAGAATGAGCGTCTGTAATGTATAAGATAAGATAAGATGTCAAGTTACTGGTTTTCCTGGTTTGTTCGGGCAACCCATTCCATGCCCGAATGCCACTCGGGAAGAAAGAGTACTTATATGCATTTGTTCTCGCATAAGGAATAAGGAAAGTGTTTTTGTCTTTATGTTTATCTGAGCTTTGCAACAGGTTGTTATTGGGTTGTATTTCTAAATTAGAGTTTAATGCCTTATGTAGGCCTATTATTACTACTTTACTCTTTGCCCTTCTGTCCTCTAGTGTTTCTAGGTTTAGTGATTTGACTAATGGTGTTACTCTTGTCAATTGGGAATGTTCACTAGTTATAAACCTTGCAGCTCTTTTTTGAATTTGTTCTAATTTTTTGGAGTTAGGAATAGAGTTGCTTGCAGTGTAGAAGAGATTCGAAGTAAATGCAAAGTGCAACACTATTGGGCCGGGGCCCCGTCTGCACAGTCCACTATAATGTTCCAACTTCGTCTACATGCGACTCAAACCTTCAGCATATTTGGTTTTACTGGTAGCATAGGCCTATATAGGCTATATATATATTTGTGCTACAGATTTACAAACTATCATAATATAAATATACAAGAGTATTTTTTAAAATGATTAACGCCCACAGACCAACCCCAGAATCGGCATAACAACACATAGAGCCTCACTTCAAACTTGTCGCCAAGACTAGACTCGGACCACGGATGAGCGTAGAACGCAATAGTCTTCTTTATAGAAGGAGCGTCTGTAATGTATAAGATAATGTATAAGATAAGAAAGGATAGCCCATCAGACATCTCAAGCTCTAGCTAATGGACATAAGAGTGATTGTTGGTACAAATAATGCCTATATAGGCCTATTTGTCCTTTTATGTTGTTGGGTTTTAGCACATTTGGACGAAATTAATAGATCTATTAGGTCTACTATTATAGCTAGAGTGTTGACCGGTGCTATTTTTAATTTAATCTCAATGCAGAAAAAGAGCTCCCCCACCCCTTCCCTTAACATTGTCACCATTTTGGTAGGCTATAGGCCTACTGTACTTTCTTCTAATCATATATATATATATATATATATATAGACACCCCCTCCACCCCAGCACAGCACACGATGGAAGCAGAGACCATGCCGTTTGGTATGTATAATTGACTGTAGAATGAGTCAAACGAGGTCACCGTACTCCCTGGTTTCGGATACAATACATTGTGCGATAAGTCGTCATGTAGCTGCGGTACACAATATCTGAATATCCGGGTCAAGTAAGGTCACCAACGGAGATTATTCGTTTACAGTTTACATTATGCTATCGATAGGCCTATCTCACGGATATCCTACTCCGAGCGATCACACGAGGGAGGGAACAAAGGGAGAGCAGTAGCCTACTTCGTTCATCATATTATAGACTAGCATTCAGGCTATTTAATGCACTCTAGAACAATACTTTAAAAATAGATCTATTACAATTAGGCTTGCTATTTCTGGATTTTTGTTATACAAAGGCCTAATGTCCCAATACAAGAATATGATATAGGTCTAGACTAGACCTTTGTTGGTAAGATATTATGGTCCGATTTAATTTGTTTGCAAAATTGTTTGTAACATTATAATTTGGCGGACACTGTTTCGTTTCTGTGATCGCTTAAAATTATGATTATTATTTTTTTACTGTGACATCACTGAATTATTTGAGAAAGCTGAAAATAAAATATATTTCAGAAACTATCGTGTGTAGCTAGGCCTACATATAGTTTATCTTGGGCTTTGGAGTTCGATTAGAATTGTGGGACGAACACAGGTCAAATTTGGCTGCTATAGGCCTAAGTCTATTTAAAATCTCTATAAAGCTCCTCATGGGTAGGCCTAGCTTCCTGTAGTGACCGACCGATATTCGGTTTCAGCTTCGGTTTCGGTGCCGAAAATAGGCAAAAACCCTTTTTCGGCGTGGGTTCAATTTCGGCCGAAGCCAAAAGGTTAGTTTTCGGTTTGTTTACGGTTTCGGCCGAAACTGATACTGATTTTCGGTAATCTGCCGAATATCTATTTTACCTTTCAAAATTCAAAATGCTACGCTATTGTTGCATCTATTAGGCTACTCTGCTTATTGATACTTTCATTTAGTTAAACTGTTATGAGTTAATCTGTGTGAAGAAGGGATGTTAAACGAAAATCGGATTTCGGAAGGAAATCATTCATAACTGTGTCCCGCGATTTATTCATCTTTTTATCTGAATAAATATTTGTAAACTCTGCTTGATTAGCACAAAACGATTCCTTAACATTATATTCCTTGCAAACACTCGTTTGTCAGAGGCGACTTATATTTTGTTTTTTCGAATTCCGAATATTGCTTGTGAATTTGCGTTGCATGTAGGCCTACATACAACAGCAAATGCAGATGTTAACGCTAGTCGTCGGTAAAAACATTTGATCTACGTAATCGAAAACACAAAAAAACTGGAAAAACTGGTTGCTAGATACTTGGACTTCTTCTTCTTCTTCATAATACTGTGGAGACCCCGTTAGAACCGAGGAAAGAGTCAACAATTTAAATACACATAAAATAAAAAGCATCACAAACAACAATTATAAACAGATGACAGAGTGTCACTTTAGGTTTTTAGACCAGCCCTTCAGTGACGATTTAAAAGCCTGAACTGTAGGGGCAGTGACGGAGGCCTGGTCCAGGGTGTTCCACAGCCTAATGGCTGACGGAAAAAAAGAATATTTGTAGACGTCGGTGCGTGCATGTGGGACATGCAGCTTGAGCTGATGGCCTCGGGTAGAGCGGGACACCTGTTGGATTCGGCCTGGCTGAGTGGACATTTCAAAAGGAGGACATAAAGAAACTAAAAAAAATGACATATTTAGTGTTTCACAATCCACAATCAGTTCAGTTTTATTACATTAACTGCCAATAATTGTATATTAGTAAACTGACCCAACATTTTATTTAATGTAAACTGAAAAGCAACTTGGACAATTAAAAAACAACTTTGCAGAGTAGGCCTATGTAAGGTTCTTTTCAAAAACGGTTAATTTTCTTGCCGGATGTCTGTCAACCCTAAATAGATGTGTCTGGATTTTATTCATTTTCTACAAAAATTCTTTAATTTGTGTAACATGTAGATCTATCATCCACTTATTTATATTATAATTATAAAGGTCTAAATTCATGACACTACAGCTTTTGACTTCTGCTAAACCAAAATCAACAATTTCTTTTTTACAAAGATGTCACCACGTTCTAAGAATCAATGTTCCTTCGTATTATTTTTTTTTCGTATAATCAATGCAAATTTGTCTTTTCCAAACCATAACTTACTTAGCACGGGGCGGAGAGGAGGAAAAGAAAATGTGTAAAAAATCGGATATTTAGAACCGAAAAAGTTTTTGAGAAAAAGAAAGGATATTAACATCCCTAATGTGAATTAGAAGACTGAAGTTAATAATTGATTATTTAATCACTATAAAGAATGGTTTAGTCAACTAGAGTGCTCATAAACTAATATTACACATAAATGTGCAGTCTTTTGAAATCATTTTCGGTGTAGCCTATTTTTCGTTTTCGGTCGAAATTGTAGTTAAACTTTGTTTCGGATTCGGTTTCGGCCGAAAGTCAATGTATTATATTCGGTATGAATAAAAACTAAAAATTTGGTTTCGGTCGGTCTCTAGCTTCCTGTGCTTTGGTTGGTCCTTATACTATGTCTACTGACTAAGGAGGAATATAATATAAGGTTAGACATCTGTTTGGCATAATACAAGTAACAGCTGCGTTCCACACCATTGATTTACCCGTAACGTATTTTTACGCCATTTTTTTAAAGATTTACCTCCTACAAAGGACTTCTTTTATAACTTTCAAAGGGTCTATATATATATATATAGCCTATAGTGTTTCGTAATTGTTTTAAATACTATTTAAGGTGGGCCTAGATCTAAGCTTATATCATGTGGGCTATTATATAAGGAAGTGTGCAAAGCAATCCTAAAATCCAAAATCAAAATCCAAAGTAAATTTGCTTATTATGCCTATAAATTTAGCAACAAATGGAGTAACGTAGTCCTATAATATTATTTAAAATTATTACTTAGGAAAGGAATTAGATTAAAGATAGGCCTTTAATAAAAAAAATTATCTCAATTTACCGATAAATACATAACCTACATAGGCCTACTAGCTATATACTAATAGAATGGTAAAACAAGTCGTTTTTTAAATCTAGATATAGGTCTTATCTAAATACCAAGTATACTAGCTACCGGTAATCGCTTTTAAAAAACATATTACAGGCCTACCAAGAAAAGCTGGACATATCCAGCAGTCGTATATCGCGATTACACTAATAGGCTAATAATAATTAATGGCTTCAGTCTCGGGAGATTATCACAATGGATGCGCCCGTTTGGGTTAGCCTAAATTTGGAAGTGTACCTACATGGTCAATTAAGGTTACTTTTTTGCACAGTGTGTCGTGGCTGAACAAAGCCAATTAAATTTTTTGACTGGCAGTCTACGGATCAGCCATGGCTCATGGCACCTAGGTATAGGCCTATAGGCCTATTGATTGAAAATCAGTGAGGTTTTCCACCGTTTTTCTTCTCCTCCTCCTCTCTATTTCAGCTCTCTTAGCCTCATGGGCTGATAACCCAGAATGCAAAGGTTGCCTTCACGCTGTGCGTTTTTTCATATTAAAAAAATATGTTTTGCGATCTGCTCCCAGGTTTGCAGATTGAAATCGGTGGTCCTGAGGTCGCGTCCGAGGACGGTCCCCGTAGTTTAGGATTGGTCCGTCCATTTCAAGCTCTCCATAGGGGCCTACAGGATGCGACAATCCTGCATTCGGCTGACATAACCGACCCTTCGCAGTCGGCAGAAGAGGGAATAGGCCTACATACTTGGGACATCCGCCTGGTCCAGGCCCTTCTGATTCGATATGCGATCCCTCCAAGTGATTTTACTCTAAGGCGTTGAAGTCACCACAATGAGTAGTGAAGTGACAAGTCACCACAATGAGTAGGCCTATTATAATAACGGTGCTTATATAGCGCATATCCCGTTGGTGACAGTTCTATGCGCAGACGACAGTTACAGAATACAGACAGACAACGAAATATATAGTAATACGCTAATTCTGCTGACGAAATAGGTGAGTCTTCAGCCGGCTCCTGAAGGTGTCATAGCTAGGGCTCTGGCGAAGCTGTAGTGGGAGGTGATTCCAAGCGGACGGTCCTGCGTAGGAAAATGAACGTTCGCCAGCGGACACTAGCCTCACACGAGGGATCCGCAGAGTAAGCGCGTCAGATGCCGAACGAAGTGGGCGGGACTGGGTGTAAAGCTCCATACAAGAGCGAAGATAATCCGGGGCGCAGTTATTCAGGCACCTATAACAGAGGGAAGCCAGCTTATATGAGATCCGGTTGTTGATGGGTAGCCAGTGCAGAGATCGGAGCAGAAATCGACTAAGCATATATGTTCAGATATTGGGATTTTCTTGATGGTATCGCTTGCGCCCTGGAAAGTACACTCCAGCTTTGCTATTTAGCGTCGACAAATATACAGCCTTAAGGCTGGTCAAATCACAAGAGCGCAATTATAATCGTCTTTCCAGACTATGGAGCCAATGATGATGATCGCTATATATAAATAGGGGCATAAGGTCTTCGTAAAATCTGGGTTGTTTTTTTTTGTTGTTTTTTTGCCTCTTGATGTGAGTCGTGTACAGTGCCGGCTCTATGGTTTTTGACGCCCTAGGCGAACATAAATTCTGCACCCTCATTAAAGTGCCTTCGGCGGGGTCTGCCGGCTATGGAACTTCGAAAAAAATGTGTTTTTGATAATAATGTTAGAACCCAACAAATAATTTATTTTTATAACCCTTGATTGATGACTGTGAAATGTAAATAAAACAGTTGAATGAAAAGTAACAATGGCTTATAGATTAATAATTAGAAATCTAAATTATTTTTAGAAAAGTTACATAACACACAGTTTTACATTAGATATATGGGTTTATAGGTTTTATAACTGCATTATGTACAGTTCTCTTAATAACAAACCGAAACTAACAGTTAGATTATAGATATTTTGTTCTGTTTTTATAACACTTAAAAAAATACACAAAGACTACTTGATATTGCTTGATATTGGATTATTGTTTTCTTAACTACGGTCCAAAAATCACTTTTAAATACTGGTTTCCAGTATTTATACTCCTAAAGACTAAAACTCTAATGGTACTTTCTTGCTTTCTGCGTAACAAATTCTTAAATGAGGGCTTTTGAGTCTAACTAACTTGCTATCTCACTTTGAGTAGAAATTGTCGCCAGAAACGCAAGTCTCTCCTGACACATTATATTACGCAGATAGGTTTTAATTAGCTTTTAAGTTTTGAAAAACTTCGTTCAGCACTAGCAATGGAAAGTGGCAATGTAAGCAAAATACGAAGGGCTACACAAATGTTAGGAAATCCACTTACAAGATTCTGTTGGTAAATGCAGTTTAGGACTTCTTTAGGGTTTGATACTGAGTCATGAAGATGATGAGTAACTGCTCTTAGTTCAGAACACTGTCGTACATCAGCAATGTCAGATTCATTCAAACCTTCATCCTTTTCAATTGTTAATGCTTTTTCCAAGTTTTCGCACATCGATTTAACCTCTGATATAGTCTTGTTTTTAAGGTCAGGAATGTTGTACAAAAATCCAAAGACACCAGATACTTTATTTAACTGGGAAAATCTTTCTTTTACCGCATTAACAGCTGTTTCTAAAGCAACAAAATAAAAGTGGATCTTGAATCTTTCTGAGGGGTCACCTGCAATATTTACAGATTCATCTGTTGATTCGCAATCAACCATGTTCTTCTTTTTTTTTAATTCAGACCTTCTCTTTCTCAAATACTGGTTCTATTGCATGCAACTTCTTCTGCTACGTCGCTAGCATCAACCATAACTCTATTGAACTCTAATCACTTCTAGCTGTAACCAAAACATCTTCGTTTTTTTTTCAGGTGACTAACTGCTTTCTGGAGACTCAAGTCCTTTTCTTGCAGTATCTTACTATATGTTACCAGTATATTACTATATAATTATGTTTAGTCCAAAATGTTGCGCCCTAGGCAGCCGCCTAGCTCTCCTATATGGATGAGCCGGCCCTGGTCATGTGACTACCTGCAGTGTTGGAGCGTAGACACTGAAAAGGTTTAACTTACCAGACATTGTTGACATGCTAGACCTAATAGTGAGAATGTGACCTGTTCCACCATCGGGGAAGAGGGGTGGGGGACTATCATGGAGCTGTCAGCAAAAAGGTGTATTCCTTCTCACGGAGCAAGCCATCTTCTGTCAGCCTGAATAAATTAGGGCATCTATGTCAATGTTTAGCTTTTCCAGTTTACTGCATATCACCGCTGTAGCCTAAACCTTCCTGCTGTCATCGACCTTTTGAAGATCGTCAGTCAGACCAGGACACAGGATCCTTACAACACAAATATGGTCAGTCGAAAGACTGAGGTTCTCTTTTTAGACCGCGACCCCTTAATATACACCTTCTAATGCTGTGGCGACCCCGAGAAATAAAATTAATTTCTTCGCTACTTTATAGGCCTATACCGGTATATATAAGTTTTCCGATGGTCTTTGGTGACCCTCGTGAAATGGTCGCGACCCACAGATTGGGAACCGCTGATCTGGAGTATAGACTAATAGAGCGGGCAGACTGTGGCGGAGAATATCAACTAGATCTATGGATAAGCCTATAGTCTATGCATGTAGCTTACATCTGTATCTGTGCCTCTGTGCAACGACATTTTATATATAGCCTACATAGCATTATAGTAGGCCTATTAGCCTAGGTCTATAATAGGCCTACTATAGTCTAGCATCACCATGAATCACGATTACGCCGGCGCTTACGGAAATAGCACTAGATACTAGATTAATAATGCACTACATTGACTACATCAACTACTTCGGACTAGACCTATAATTTAAGATAACATGAATACGTTTTAATACAACTACGAATATTCATTTATATATTTAATACTTAAGAAAATTAATATCTGGGATATAAGCTTATTTTAATATTTCTTTTTCATTCACACGTCTTCAAAATAATAATTCATATTTTTAACGGTTGAAAAACGTCTCGCTTTCAGACTTAATGTATTGCGCATGCGCAATTTCACGAAGAGGTCGGACGGAACTGATGATAGCTGAATATCTGACGATCCATCTATAACTGAGACTAACACTAAATTTTATCATGGCCAACCGCGAACAAGCTCTTGTTTTAGAACCAGCCTGGGAACTTCGTTTTAGAGGTATGTTTATTATTGAATGACAAACGTCTTGCCTGGTATAATTTCATTAGTCTTTGAAAATGCACCCACCCTACTGGAATTGAAGCTTTCTTGTGCCGGATGGATGGATTTTACATTTTTACACATCAACTATGATTTATGATCAATTGAACTAAAAACAAAACGCGAGTAAATACTTACTTAAGTTCTTTTGCAGTAGAATATATTTATTTTGATTTATAATTTGCTAGCTTGATACAAATTTTGAGAGCAGAAACGAAAAACAAACGGTTTGGTCAACTGTTAACTGCCTTTTACTTTTACATGAATGAATTCAAATGTCTGAAATGTTTCCCAAGGAATGTTCAAACAGAAGTCCTAAGACTAAGACTAAAACTTGGAGTGTGGGTGTAGTCAACCCAGATCAGATAAATAAGTAGGCCTGTATATTATATATGCCTAGTGTTGACACTTATCAGATATAGAATTTAGTCATAGACCATGGTCATGGGTTAACTTTTTAATGCTTTTCTGACTTTTCATTCCATTTTTGACAGTTTTTGTTTTAAATTAATTTAATAAAGGCCTACCACTCATAACTTTAAAATTTTACTTTAACTTTTAGCAAGCAACTTCATTAACACATAATTGCCAACTAGCCACAATCATTGCGATGTGTGTAATTGTAGAAGTGGCTAAAAAGTGAAAGTCTGTGTTGCTCTATGAAACACATCACTACTAGAATTGACATTTTATTGTTAAAGACAATATAAATTTTGTTATCAGTGAAATTTTCAATATATTTCATTCAGGCATGTACTTTATGTAACCAAATCAAGCAAAGTTAACTCTTTCTTTACTTTAATTTGATCAACCCAACAGAGAGAAAAACGATTTTATAAATAAAATGTATTCCTTAAGCATCAAATAAAATTATTAATCATTAACTTGAATAGACCTACCTGTCATGTCTTGTATTGATTTTTAGCAGATTGAAAGAATTTAATTAGTTACATCTAAATATGATTGGGATTTAAATAGAGGGATTAGGATTGACAAAGTAATTTGATATTGAAAAATTGAAAACATAAAAATAAAATAATTATTTTCAACTCCCCCGCTTCTTGTCTATTTGCATAAATCCAAATGCTTAAACTTTTTTAAAAGAACAATGTAAAACATGTGTCTGAAAATTGAGGAAAGTTTCAATGTTATATTTTTATAAATGAAACAGCTATGAATGAAATGGACGAAAAGAAAATTATTTGATTGACTATTAGAAACACTATACCTTTCACACATTGTAGCTGTTGATGTAGGCCTATAACTATTTTGCAGTAGTACTAGTGGTGCCTAAGCCTAGAGGGTTGTTCGTAAATTTGAACTGTTAAGAACCATTATTAAATCCTCCAGTGCTTATAGAAGCTTTATAATCCACCATCACAATCAGCTGTTAACACTAATCAAACGATTAAAAAAAAAATCAACTTGCAGTTATTTGTAAGGGAAGTTGGAACTCTTCTCAATCAAAGCTGCTATAAATATATACAAAATATTGAAGGGTAAATTCTTAAATTTGATGGCAAAGGCTACAGCTTTGCACAGACATAAACTTTATGGTAAAGCCTTTGGTGCAATGTAGAGAAAAAGTTAAAGAAAGAAAGAAAATAGCTATTATAATAGATCTAAATAATGATTTGGTTAAAGATTTTAATTTTAATAGGGAAATATGTCATTCACTTGCTTTAAATAAGGATTTTAAAATAAAGTATAGTTTGAAAAAAAGACACTTATTTCTTAGGTAGGGAGTGTGTGGCTGAAAATTTGATTGAATGAATTGTCATGTCATGGGTTTAATGTCTATGTCAACTTGATAAATGGCAGGGAGTGGGTCAATTAGGCATCCGAAGGTCCATTCGCATACATCCATACCAAAGCGAAGTTAATATAAAGGATTTAGTAGGTGGCTGGTCCAGCGGTTAGTTCACCTGACTGTCAACCAAAAACTAAATGACACGTCGCGGGTTCTATCCCTGTCCCCCTGCAGGAGTTTTGGGCCTAGTGGAGGTAATAATCTTCTATCTAGTAGGAACGTCTGTAAACTTATAAGATAAGGTTTGGCTGGTTTCTAAAAAAAACAACATGAATCCCATTTATTTGAAAGATCACAGACCCTATTAGGCAATGCACACTATCTGTGGTTGGTGTCTAGTCTTGTATTTTGATAAGGGTTTTAATTGATGTTAAACTGTTGCTTTTCCTGGTTTGTTCAAGCAATCCAACCCAATTAGAGATGTGGCTCAGGAAGAATTTATATGCATTTTTTCTTGGATTAAGAAAAGTGTTTTTATGCCTGTCTGTGTGATTAATCCAATAGATTATTGTGTTGTATTTTTAAGTTAGATTTAACACTCAAACAACGGCTAACAAAGATATGGTACTCTGGTGCACCATGAAATAAACACATATAAAATGAACTTTAAAATTATTTTTTTTTGTACCAAACATCTTTTTTATATAATTAAATAGCATTTTAACATGTTTTGATAAAAAATATAACGTTTTAGCGAAATTTTAATTAAAATTGCGTTAAAAATAAATACACGAAATTGAGGGCGAATTATCGACGCCATATTGTCTTCTCGACAACAACGTGTTTCAACACACTCTGTAATTTTACGCTAAAATGGACTCCCATTCCGATTTTCAACCTGATATTCAACTGATTATGAGTTCTGGATTCCAACTAATGATTCTGGTCATTCGGAAGATGAAAATGATACTTTGCAGACTGATTTGAATGCATCGAACACTGACGTGTAAGTATGGCTTGTGACCTAGATTACTTTCTTTGTGTGTGGCTTTACGAAATATATTTGTAAAGGCCTTTTTACAAATATTTTTTTATGTTATTTTAGGTAAACAGTGTTTTTATATTTAGACCTATTTTCTATGTTACCAATTAGTTATTAGAAAATGTTTTCACTATCGATAAAAGCGTGTTAGGCCTAAGTAAACAATATAGATCGGATCAGCTGTTTTTTGTTTACATCAAGCAGATGAGTCTGATGAGAGAAAATTTCAATTTGGCTACAGTTGAATCCTATTTATATTATTTAAATGGCTCATGAGAATTTAGAATAATTACACTATTAATAATACATACATTTAAATTGCATTTTTTTAGTTATTTGTAACTAATTGTGTGTGTTACTTTGACTGTTGCCATTATATAAATACTTATACTTATACTATTTTTTACTTTATTACAGTTCCTATGGACCTATGGATATGACAATGTCAATGTGGACACTATGCCTGAGCAGCCTGACCCATTTCTTCCTGTGATTGTTCCTGGAATACAACTGATGTTAGGACAAGGGATGAAGCCTGGAATTTTACAATGGCCATGGCTTTTTTAAAGCTTTATTTCACTTTAGATTTGGTAACTAAAGTGTGTGAGTTTACTATTCGGCATGAGAACATGTAGGCCCTACTCCAAAAACCTAAAGGTTGGTTTGACCCAACTGTGGAGAGTTTTATAGGTTTTGTGGTCTAATTATGTATGCAGTTATTGTCCCTTCTCCAAATGTGGTTAGGTTCTGGTAAAAAAAAGTAGACACAAGTGACCAATTAATTAGTAAATATAATGTTTACGGAAAAGCAATAAGCATTAGAATACCATACTTTTTCATTTATTAGATATAGCTAGGGTAAATTCTTATATTTTGTTTCAAACTTGAAGGGATACAAATCCAGATTGGGTAGAATTAAATAGACTCATTAACTTATTAAATTTGGCCAATTGAGTTAACAATACTGGATAGATTTGGGAAATATTGGCATTTTTTATCCAATACCTAGCACTGCTAAACCACCAGTTTTATTTTAAGTATGCCATGGATCCAGAATTTTAGGCTAAACCGGGCAACTGTAGAGTATATTATGACAGTGAAAAAGTTGTGAGAAGAACAAGTGTGACATGTAAGGTGTGTGAAATATTTTGTTTCCAGAAAGGTAGGTGTTGTTTGTTTGTTTACCATAAATTGCTATAAATCATTACATATCAATGAATCTTGTTTTTTAAATAAATAATGTGTTACAGTAAAAAAAATGTAATTTTCATTTGTGTATTTACTAGTATTCATAATTAAAAATATCTGTAATTTTTTTTATATATTTAAAACAATCCGGTAACAATGCCCCCCCCCCCCCCCCCCTCCGCGTAATTGCCAAAATGAAAAAAATTAACTGATTTTAAAAGAAGAGCCATAAAAAATTTATTTCTATACATATTTACTTCAAAATTGTTTTATCTTGTGTAAAATTGATATTACTTTCATAAAATCTACATTTTGTTGACTTATGGGAGCCTAATTTGTTTTAATTATATTTGTAAATGTTGAAACTTTTTATTTTAACTATCTAAATATAATATTTTTACCTAAATTTTCTTTCATAAATTTTTTATTCTAAAACAAATAGTATTTTTTTGCCTTATAGCATTTAAGTACATTCATTTTGAAACAAAATAAGACCAAATACTTATATTTTATTCTCATATAACTTAAAAAATCAAGTCTCAATTGCCCCCCTCCACTACTAATCGCTAAAGCACATAAAATCTATTAATATTACAAAAAAATTCATTAAAAAATTATTTCTGTACATATTTACTTCAAATTTGCTTTGTCTTTGTGTCAAAATGATTTTACTTTAATAAAATCTACATTTTATTTACTTATGTGTTCATACTTTTTTTTTCTTATATTTGTGAATGTTGAATATTGTAATTTTAGCTAAAAAAAATATTTTTTTTCCTAAATTTTCATTCAAATTTTTTTTCTATTAAAATATATTAGATATTGTTTCTAATAACATAAAGGTTCATTCATTTTCAAACAAAATGATACCAAATACTTATATATTTAGCCAAATACAACTTAAAAATTTAGTCACAAAGATAAAACATTAGTTACAAAGAAAAAAATTGAAAAAAACTGCAGTTGTTTGAGAGTTTATACTTTCTGTATTATTATTATTATTATTTGGCTCTTTACCCTTCTTCCCCTGGTGTTTCTCAGTTTAGAGATTTAACTATTGGTGTTACACTTGTCAGTTGTGAGTATTCACCTCTATTCTGGGTTGAAGACCTAACTCCACTTCCTAATTTTGTATGGTGTCAGTGCCTTTTGCTGTCTTTATTTAGTTAATAAAGCTTCATAAATAAAGTGCCCCATGTATGATTTAATATACCGTATATACTCGTGTATAAGTTGCACCGGTGTATAAGTCGCACCCCTAGTTCAAGACTTTTTTCTTATATGTTGTCATTGACCCGCGCATAAGTCGCACCCTGACTTCCCGGATTATACTGCCTTTTAATATCTCAAAAATGCATTCCTTTTAAACATAAAAGTTACTAAATATTCACCCTAATTTGGAAACTTTCCTTAAAAATGGTTTCAATGGTGCATAAGGCAAACATAATAAAAAAAGGCTCAATTTATTTTAAACAACCGATCAATAGGCCTGCAGACTTTAGTGATATGGGAAAGTAAGGTATCTGTTTCTCCATGTAAGTCCCTATCCCTACTGAAGTTCATATCCCTATTGTCATACTAAAGTGTGGGTTAACACACACACAAAATCTTTTGATGTGCGTCATTAGACTGAACGTCGCCCAGACTGTGAGGCACTGTATTGATGACGCTTTATAAGTGACCTTATTACCATTAACATTGTTTGTAATGATTTCAAGCGTGACCGGCAAGAAGCTGTGGTTTTTTTTAACTCTTACATGCAACAGATGAAAAATAAAACACACTATTTACATTGCACGCGTCGATCCGCTGATCGTAGTTTTGGAAACATTGCTAAGACATGGCGCGGCGGAATGCTAAACACTGCCTTATTAGTAGCCTATAAGCCTAGACCTTAGGTTCTAAATAAAACGCATCTTAAGCTACTTGTCTACAAGCTTATAGGCCTACCTACATTATAGGACTAGACAGGCTTTCACACATTTACGATTCTTTCCATACTGTAATTTGCGTTCAATAAGCCTACACAAAAATGTCACCTTTAGATACGTTTGGGCAATATAAAATCGGTCCAAAAGTTCAAAAGAAAAGGGGGTGGGTGTCGGAAAAACCTATAATATTTGTCCATTTCAATGTCAATTATATTTAGATAGCAATATTTACACCAATGAAAGTTTTCTAAATTTAAAATGTAGGCCTACGCATATCCTAGTAATTCTACATCACTACTATCAACTATAGGGGTTATGTAGGAAACTTATGACAGAGAAGTGATGTTTTTCGACCTTTTCAAAAACAGTGTCGGGTGTTTAAGTCGCACCCCTACTTTTTGTCGAAATTTTCGGTAAAAAAGTGCGACTTATACGCGAGTATATACGGTAAGTTATGTGCGCAAGCCATTAATGAAGCTTAAAGTAAGTTAAAGAATTATATATGTTGTGACTTCATGCCTCCACTGAGTATTTTAACCTTGTAAACACTACAAAATAAATATACAATTTAAAAGCGTTTCAAAATAATACAATTAAGTTTTTTTTTAATGTTAGGTTGTTTTAGAGCACTGATTCACATGCCTGTTTGAAACGTACAGCTACATAGAATATAAATATTTATGGTTATACTGCCAAGTAACATTGACATATTTTGAATAATTGTTTGTATTGTCTTCATTGCACTTTGAAAGTTAAATTGACAATTGTTTGCTTATGGGGGTAGTTGCTCAGTTGTTTATTATTAATTTTACTTATTTATTTAAAAATCTGTGTGTTTTTTTAGGACCCTTTACAGATGTTGTTACAGCAGATTTACACTTGTCGAACCCGACAGAAAAAAGAATATGCTTCAAAGTGAAAACTACAGCTCCAAAGCGTTATTGTGTACGACCAAACAGTGGGATTTTGGAACCTAAAAAATCAATAGTTGTTGCAGGTATGTTCATTGACTGTGCAAGTGCAGGGGGAAGAGTTGTTGCATGTATGTTCATTGACTGTGCAAGTGCAGGGGGAAGAGTTGTTGCAGGTATGTTCATTGACTGTGCAAGTGCAGGGTGAAGAGTTGTTGCAGGTATGTTCATTGACTGTGCAAGTGCAGGGGGAAGCTAAAGGAAAATGCTTTTAAAATATAAAATGTTACAGCTGTTCTGACAGTATGACTTACTTGAAACTGAATAACTCACACAATTCTTTTAAGTATCAGAATATGTTATTCCTAATAATAATTCCTTAAAAAAAGTTTCATCAACATCTAAGATCATCTCATTACGGTCTAGGGCTATGGAGGTGGGACAATTTACACATATTTGTGCAGTTACGCATAAAAAAGAACTCAGAAATTAATTTTAAAAAGTAAAACAAAATTCTACTTTTCCTCTAACAAATAAGCACTGTTGGTGACTGTGGTTAAAGGTAATATCCCTTTTTTGTGTTTTTGTAGATAACATAAGCATGGAGATTGTGTACAAAACCCAATAAAGATAGAATTGGTGAATACACTACTAGACCCTATAGAGACCAATATAAAACAACAAACAATAAGACTCCCCACTTGACAGTCACACCCATCGCTTTAAGGCATTAAAAAGCAAAATTTACTTGTATTTTTCATCATCAAAATTGTTTGTGCACATTTTCAGCACATGCTTTGCTTGGAATTAATCTTCTAAATTTGATCCTTTTTTTACAATCTATCTTTGCCAGCTTTCCATTTCTTATGATTACCCCCCAAAAAAGCATATAAGTTTTATAATTGGCAGTCTTATTTTACTGAGTACTGATGATAGTGAAAAAATGTTTAGTATAACTATACACACGGTTTGAAATGATTTTTGTTCTATTTACGTTTCAAAATGTATTTCTTTAAATTACAATTTACATGTCTATTGAGATATTTTATGTCAGTAATTTATTCTGGTATGTTTCTACATTTTCAGTGATGTTGCAACCATTTGAATATGATCCTACTGAGAAAAACAAGCACAAGTTTATGGTTCAATCAATGTTTGCTCCTGATCATGTAGTTGATAATCAAGAGGTATTGGTAGGTGTTTCAATAGCTTCCAAGTCCAATGAAGAATTTTTTGTAATCATATAATATCTATAAATCTTAGAATTATTTATAATCATATCATCATATATATAAATTTCACAAGGAGTGTGTTGCTAATTACATGAAATTTGCCACGAATACTCTTTGTGTTATTGCGGTGAACACTGTCAGTATTTACATTTTAAAAAATGAACGCATCAGTCATTTCTGTTAAAATTGAGATTAAAAAGACAAGATTTGTTTCATGTTTAAATTGTCAGAATCAATTATATATTATTTAAGAAAAAATGAATGGCGTAGAGATTATTTTTATGACCTCATAAAACTTTGTGAATGAAGGGGAAAAAATTAATTCAAGTTTAAATTGTATGCGTCATGATATTGAAATGGAATATGAAAATTAATTTAGTACATTTGGCGAATCGAGCACTTATATGTTAGTTTATTATTAATGTTAACATTTTTTCTTTTAGTATATAATAACATATTTAAGCAACTCAAATTGTACATTCTAAAATGTTGATGTCATTGACTCAGTCAAACTTTTTTTTTTTAATTGAAAAAGAATACTTTTTTTAAAACGAAAATCAAACAAGATACAATTGACAAAATAAAATAGTATTTAACTATCAACACATTTTTTATTCCACCAAAGTCAGTTTTGTGTAAAGTTTGGCATTTTTAAAGTGATTTTAGAGTAAGTACCCTGTGAATAGGGGCAAGGTGGCAGAGCAGCAGCCCATTTGACTGGCATACTAAAGGTCCTGGTGAAGGCTAGAATTTTTTCCAGGGTCTGGAGGGTGTCTCTGAGTCTACCCAGCTCTGGTGGGTACCTGACCTTAGTTGGGGTAAAGTAAAGGTGGATGTGCATTGTACTGGCCACGCAATCACCTAGTATGTTGTGACCACAGAAACTGGTGAATGCTGCTTCATCGGCCCTATGATCAATTTGGTCCGAGCTACTTACCCCGTAAAGGGCGATCCTATGCTAAAGAAGAGAGGTATCCTCTGAACTCTAAAAGTTAGATTAAACAAATAATTATTCATGCTAACTGTTTATTATGATGCCAATTTTTATTTTATTTTAGTGGAGAGATGCACCCCCTGAAAGTTTGATGGATACTAAATTAAAATGTGTTTTTGAAATGCCTGAAGGAGTGCAATCACTTACTTCAGAATCAATTAAACCAAATGACACAGCTGCACATTTTGTAAGTACTTTATGAAAAATATTTTCTTGTCGAAGTGTTGTGTGTAATGTTTGTAGCATATCTTGTACATACATTTATATTTTTAACTAATTATCAGCAGATGGTGGTTGCATAAAGCAAATCTAGGGATGAAAATGTTAATATAATATTACGGTTCTCTCAAAATTCTCATTTTATTAATTGTATAATACTAGTTATTAGATGAGAGGCGAGATAAAATCTTTGACTGAAGAGAGGAAAATATCTATTCGTAAATCATAGTAACAGGAAGTAAGTCATGCTAGAATTTAAAATATAATGTAGGACTTGCATTTTTTTACAAATCGAATGGATAACTAAACATAGAGTTCTCAGTACTGTAGCTACTTTTTTCTAACACTTTATATGTTAAAGGGAATCATTCTATCCAGTGACTTTACAGGCCAAGAAAGCCAAAGTGGCAATGTTTATAATTTATACTACATTGAAAGCAATAGCTTGGATTTGAAAAAAGACAACAATGTATGTCTGCAAGGCATTTGATGTTTGTATTTTACAAATCCAACTTCTGAACCCATAAAAATTATAGCCCACCTTGTGCAAAAGATTACCCTTTAACAAATCAGATAATTGCTTAAGAAAACTCCTTAGTACAGACACAGACTCTATATGTATGTAGATTTACACATGAACATCAACTGTTCACACACATTTGCATTCAGTCTATGTGATTTCTCTTTGTTTACCGAATTGTCTATGTTTAATTATTTGCTCTTCAGATGTCTGCAGTGGCAAGTACACATAGTATCATTTAGATTTTATTCTCTAACATTTACACTAGCTAATTAAAGAGATAGAAATAAATCACAAAGACTTGGAACAAATCCAGTTTGCAAATCAAATGTTGATATGGTCATGTTTTTTTTCTCTGCGCTTTAAGATAAAAAAAAATTTTAACGTGTGATATCTAACTCCAATTATTTTATGCTGAAGTGTTTTTTGTTATTTTGATAATTGTTTTACTGAAAAACTGTTTAATAAATGAAGACATTTGACTTACTGATTAGAAATTAATTTAAGTTTAGAATATTTGGATTTTGCATTTGATGATGTAGCAGAATAATGGGAGAAAAAAAAATCTTGTTGATTGTTTTAGTATTTAAACTTTTCTGTTAATTTCTCATTCCTGTTTTTACTAGTGAAATAACCCTGTTGAATTAATCACAATTTTAATCTTAATATTTTATTAGCAATAGGGCTGAGCATTAGTATATACATAGAACTACATTGAAAATTATTTACTATTTTATTTTATGCAATTTTGGGGTTGGTAGCAAAATTAAAGAATAACCTTGGTTTTTGGGGATATCAATACATTTTTTATTACAATACAAGGGAAATAGCATGTTTAAAAAGATTAATAATTTTAATGACTGAAATTGTCCTTTTTATATACTAACATTTAACATGTTTAAAGGATAGCTAGATATTGCTTCTTTATTTATTTGAAACAGTCAGAGAGCAATTTTGATGATTCTTCTATCACAAGAAAAGTGGAATCTCCCAAAGTAAGAAAAGATTGTTGTCATGTCATATCTTGGGATTGTGTTTGTATTTATTTTAGCATGTGTACACAGGAGCAAAGCCCCTCTATGGAATTTTTGTCAGTTTTTTTTTTTTTTTAAATATGTACTAAATTTTATAAATGTTTGTCACGCGAAAGTTCAGTCCCTTTTGGAATTTGGTAAATGTTAGTCTTGTCAATGTTCAGTCCCCCCTTGAAGAATTTTCTGGCTTCGCACCTGTGTGTGCAACTTGTCTAGTGTGTAATCTTTGGAAAGAATAACAAGATAATGTGCTTCTCTCGCACCAGATTTTTAGAGCAATAGTACACAAAGAGTTTATCACTTTCAATGGCCATATCATATAAGACATTAGTTGTGGTTTTACATTTCCTAACCAAAACAATATTTGGCTTCCTTCTTCAAACCCAGGGCTGCCTACTATTACAGTTTTTGTATTAGCGTTATGATTTTAATACCCAAATTACTGTATTATATTAGGGCTAAAGTATGATACAGAAATATATATATATATATTATTAATGATGAAATAGTGATTCTTTAAAAAAAAATCATATGCAGGACTTAAAATTCCTGTAAACTTTTTACTATCTTTTTAAAGCATATTTATTTCTGTTTCCATTATAGTTTCCTTTTGATTAAGCATGATATTTTATTGTACAAATCAAACCATTTAAACTTGCTTACGCATTTTTGTTCATTGATTTAACAGTGTCAATGAAATTTGTCAATATTTTCTGAATTTTTTGTTTAGTCTTATATATTTATTAAAATTGTTGTCCTAGATTAATCCCCAAGGCTTTAATTAAAAAAACACGCCAGTCACATAAAAAATAAATAAATCAGTTATAAGACTTAAAAAAAAACACATTTATACAAGATTTTGCCTTATTAGTTGAATTCAGGGTTTCACATCAATAGGCTAATTTTATATAAAAAATTAGGTTTTGTGCACATAAAACTGTCAGACATTTAGAATTATTGAAATACTCTAAACACACTCAAGAAATATAAAAACATCTACATATAGGGGTACATGCTTCATATATATATTTGTTTATATCATTTGAAAATTGTGATTTAGTTGAGTTTTTTTTTTTTTCATAAAGCAATTAAGACTTAAAATGAGAGACATTTTGTTTTGGGTATTCAGCCCTGCATACTTTACATTCCCTGATTTTTCTACTTGATCACCTTATGACAATGGTTCTAGTTTCTGTTACAGTCTGAGTGATTTATATTTATTTTGTGTTACAATCTATCAGAAGATGTCATCTTCTAATTCTGGAGATGAAGTCAAAAAGTTGCAACTTGAATTAAAGAAAGTTCAGCAAGAGTTACAGTTAGTGCGATCTGAAAATATTCAGTTAAAGGTATGTTTAGTGCTAGGTATATCATCAGCCTTCTAGTTAATGTAGTTAAAAATGATTTTATACTACATAATAAGATACTGCCATGGGGTAGGGTTGCCCAGCGGTAGCACGTTTGACTGGCTATCTTAAGGTCCTGGCTTCAAATCCTTGTGGATGCTAGGATTTTTTCCCAGGATTTCAGGGTGTCCCTGAGTTTACCCAGCTCTGATGGGTACCTGACTATAGTTGGGGTAAAGTAAAGGCTGCTGGGCATTGTGCTGGCCACACATTCCCTAGTATGCCGTGGCCACAGAAACTGGTGAACGCTGCTTCACCGGCCCTATGATCCAGTGATACTATATAATAAGCTATTAGTTTGATTTTTATAACATAGTCTATATTTTCAATAACTTGGTATTTTTATAACATAGTCTATATTTTCAGTAACTTGGTATTGTGAATCTAATTGCAAAAGTTGTTTAATTTCTGCCTTAATTTGCTTTAGCATCAGCCACAAATACACTTGTTTTGTAACTTAACCTTCTTTTAAATCCTTATCAGGAGGATGGAGCTCGCCTGCGCAAGGTGGCAATAGCTGATACTATCTCTTCAACTCCATCACACCCAACTCCTACATCGACTAACACTGTTCAAGCCTTCCCACCAGTGGTGTACATTGTTGTTGCCATTCTACTGGGTCTCATCCTTGGGAAATTTTTACTTTGACATGCAGGGCTAAATGTTTGACTAACACTTCCTGTTTTTTTCTGCGCTACTTCTACTATTTCTTTATTAGACCTATGTGACAAATGTGATCAGATCTAGTTCAACTATTAAGAAATTGTTTCAATGATTATAAAGTGAACAGGTGACGTTTTCTTTATATGGCATAACAAATATTAGTGTTTGCCAATATTTGTTTGGCTCTTACATTTGACAAATTCTGCACTCTAATATTTGGGCTTGACAATTTGCTAGTCTCCAGTAAAGAGAAAAACAAGTTCTGTGGGAGGGGGGAGGGGCATTTATGAATGTTGACCCCTGTTGAGGTTTAGATGAAATAAATGCTTTTTGGGGGGGGAAATTGCATTTAAATTACTCTTAGGACTAGATAACCATTGATTATGTGTGTGAAATACATCCTTGAGAAACCAATACTTACATAATAGAAAAAAAAAGAAAAAACTTACTCTGAAATATCTTCTGAAATGTTGAAGTTAGCAGTTGACTGTTTTTTAACAAACTAATTTTAAAGAAAAGGCATTTATACTTGTGATTTTCAGTTATTCTTACTATTTATCTTTTTTTTTTTTAAACTATTCAAGATTGTTACTAAGACATGTTCCAATATTTTAATGACAAAACAATTTTACTAGAGGGTCCTAAATCCTAAATGCCCACTATTTTTCCATTTCCCTTTTTTTGAATTGTGTATGTTGCATTAGTATAAAAGTGTTGCTTGAAAGTTTAGGAGAGAATACTTAGATGCTCACACTGGATTAATTTTACCCTACCCCAAACCCTTTTTGTTTTTCTCTTTCATTTATTTACACATGAAGGGAATGTACTCTGTAGTTGTTATTTTTTTAACTATCCAGTTTGTTTAATAGTCTTGTATTATTCTTGAGTTATGATTTTTATATTACAATGACTTTTAAATAACTAAAATTTGTTTGTTAGACAATTATTTTTTTTTTGTGGCTATATTTGTTCAACATGTGTAATATGTAATATATATATCTATAAGATTGTGAAGATGGGTTCTCTTGAATTGCATCATGTAGCAAGCCACAGGTAAACTAACTAGATGGGTGTGGCACCCACACACTGCTTCCTGCACTTCATGTTATTCACCTGGAAATGTGTACATATAAGTTATTGACTGGTAAACTGCGTAGGTTGTTTGTTTTTTTACCTTTTCTCTTTCCATTTGTCATATTTCACACTTGCATCTTTACATAAGGATAATAGTTAGTTGGATTTTATTTATTTTTTTGCACTCTCTTGTTGCAGTTTTAGGGACAAACATTTTATAAGCTATCAATAATCTGTGGTTTCTTCAAACTTTGGACCTTTATAGATACAATCTATGTTGATACTTTTCTTTTCATGATCTTGTATCCGAATATTTGTGTTGGGTGTTTTTTTTTTGTTTTGTTATCTTTGGCTATGATTTCTTTGTTCAGTGCAATGTTGTTATTGGCGTGTTTGAACTATGCAAATATATTTGTATTTGTAGAGTAAAATAGTTTAATAATTTACTTATTCATATCTAAAAACATCTGAATGTCTACAGCTTGAGATGGTGGTACCATTTCTTTCTTTGTTCCTCACACCTGCAATAATATCAGGAGTAAAAAAAACACACTTAGGAAACATTCATTTCTCCTTCCCTGAGCCATAAGATATAAAAGCTAAATGCTACTAAAGGAAAAATTACTTAGAATTTATTTTTGTTTTGTTCTTGCCAATATTGTGTGACCATGTGTTATTTGCTTTGTAGATATTAGCCTCATCAGGAAATGTTTGCTCTTTTTCATTTGAGTGACAACCCTTGTCTCTCTCTCCAGAAGTTTTTCCATTGGTTCTATTTTCTTTGAAAGCACTAACATTAGAACACTTCATCATGTGTTGTATGCAAATGTCTGCAATACTTTATGTGGACTTTCTTGATCTCCAAATAAATATGAAATTTAAAAATAAAACAGCAACAGATTTGTATGAGCACATTGTGTAATCCTTTTTTTTTGTTTGTTTAGTGTCAGGAATTGAAAACTGTTTGTGTGTGTCCTTTGTTGGTAGAAGAAGTCACTGGTGAGTCCAGAAGTCACTGACATCAGTTTGTATTGTATAACTTGTGTATGGCATAATCTGTGAACCTAGAGACTTTTAGAATAGATACCTAAGACTTTTTCTAACCCACATTTCATGGACTTCATTTACAATATCTATTCTTGCCCCTGTGATTTTGGTTGTTGTTTTTTTTTGTTTGTTAAAGCTAAGAAGAGTGTGTAACAGTAATACCATTGATGCTTTAGTATAGCATTAAAATAGTATCCAATCAAATTAGCAAGTGCTTATGAAAAAAAAAGTATTTTAATGCTTACTAATTAATATGTTTAACCAATATTAAACCATTGTCTAGTTATATTAATGAATGCTTGTATATTATATCATTAATATTGATTTCTCCTATTCCTAGTTAAAAGTATATATGTAGAACCTTTTTTTTAAACAATTAAAATGTTTTTTTTTTATTTGGCTATATTTATTCTATTATTTATTAAGATGGGTCTGGCTCCTTTGAAATTTAACAAAACTCATTCAGGTGGAGAACATTTTTGTGTTGAAAAGGTTATTTGACTTAATGAGAAATGTGTGAAAAATCTGTTAACGTTTTAACCCTGCTTAGAAGATTTGTCCCTAAAGCTGATAGCATGATTCCTGAGCACAGGGCCACACAACTCTAGTATTGTGATACTTGAAGAGAAGAAGCAACCTTGATCATTTTTTTTTTTAATATAACAAAAACCTATTGTTACATGCCATGTGAAGTAATGTTTAGTGTAAGTTGATTATTTGGATTAAATTCAATTGTAAAACATTTCTGCTCTTGGTTCATGTTCTTTTCATTTTCTTGGTTCATGTTTTTTTTACAACTGCTACAATTCAATCATTCACTTTAACTTATATTTATATCATTTATCAAGTACATCAATGCTGCGATGGAATGAACTTCGGAACACAATTAAACAAGCTGACAATATTGACATTTTTAAAACAAAATAAAAAAACACATTTTTTCA
This sequence comes from Anisus vortex, assembly GCA_949126835.1. Taxonomy (NCBI): domain Eukaryota; kingdom Metazoa; phylum Mollusca; class Gastropoda; family Planorbidae; genus Anisus; species Anisus vortex. The sequence goes on along the minus strand of OX421499.1, from coordinate 43,275,011 downwards.
ATTTATTTAATAATAATAATAACATCTAAATAGGGTAAATGAAAATGTTAAGTGCATTTGAAGACTTTGTTTTGAACAGTGCTATATAAATACCGGTATGTAATTTGTTGTAAAAGATATTTGTTTTTAATGTATCAATTGAATATATATTCAAATTAATTTCAACTTAAGAAACACCTGTTTTTATACGTCAATAACACTGAACAAACGTATATACAAGATGATCCTTTTAAACCATTGTGTGTGTATTTGTGTAGGCCTGCTTGGCAATCATTAGGAGTGCCTGATCATTGATCTGTGTACTAGATTACTACTAACTACTAGGTGAATGTCAATATACTGATTGTATAGAAGTATCATTGGCTTCATCCGCCACTCCCATTATTCTATACATCCTAAAGAGAAGAAATGTTAAAAAAGAAGTCGAATTGTTTGAACTTTCAGCACCATTGAAATTGACACAGACACCTGAAGTTGCCAGAATTGAATTTAAGTGTTAACAACCATCCATGTCTCACCGTAATAGACCCTCCCCCCTTACAGCAGCACAGACATACAAATCTGTACGAAAGCTGTGTAAAGCTCCGTGTCGTCTGCAAAAAAAAAATGCTCTCAATAATTTTGCCAAGCTGGCTTGTGAACACGGAGAACAGATAAGATTAAGAGGTAAGAGGAGTGAGTGTCTTGTGAAGGGGCCAGGCTGGCAATACCGGTAACTCGCTGTCCTTCAGGTAGGAACTGAACCAGCGAAGAGCAGTTGATGCCAACTTCATATTATTGAAGTCTTCATTGGAGTAGATCATGGTCAATAACAATATAACTTATAACATCAAAAGCAGCGCCGAGATACAGTAGGCCTGAGTAGGACTATGACTCACTATGAGTCTCAGACCACTAAGATTCGCATTATACATCATTCATGACATAAAGTAGTGCTGTCTCACAGTCACAGCCCAATATGTTGACTGAAACATATTCTAGTAGGCTGCACAAGCTGCTACGAGACATCTCTCTCTCGAAGTTTCGATATATAGGCCTAAGGAAGGTTGGTCACAGGGTGAAAACTCGTGTAGTTATTTAGGGCCAGGCCATTTTTCTTTAACATAGGCTTAATGACTGTAGCCTTGAAGAGGCGTGGGACTATGGCACTGAAGGCTAATACTAATATTCACCAGAAACAGCAAGCAAAACATCAAGACAACTCAACACAATCGTTGTTGGGATGGGATCAGATCAAAAATGGAAAATGTAGGATTATCGGCCATGATGAAGTGTCATAGGTCTAACTGTTCCTCGGTAACTGAAGAACGTTCTGCCAATGGGGTGCTTACAGGGCCGGCTCGTCCATACAGGCAAACAAGGCGGCCGCCCAGGGCGCAAAATCGGGGGATGGGGCGCATAATTGATTTATTTATTTATAATTTGGGGATTTAGAAATATAAACTAAATTAAAGTTTAGCACTTCTTCGCGCTACTTAGACCAATACTACTAGCATATGCAGACGAATTAGCCTACTGGATAATAAAAGGCGAAGTGTAGGCCTATTTTATTTAAGTTGTCTTCGAAAATAGAAAAGTATGCCCTTACACTAATCACTAAGACTACTCAGTTTCTTTCCACCGAAGGCACTTTAGTGAGGGCGCAGAATTTGTTTTCGCCTAGTGCGTCAAAAACCCTAGAGCTGGTCCTGCCTGTTTGTCCCTTTCTGTCAAGGCCACTTCTACTACGCTGGAGTGAACCAGGAGGTATCAAGTAGGCCTATGTCTTTAACAAACTTTTTGTAACTGGGGCGTATGTATCCAACAGAGAAAAGAGTGTCCGATCTAGTTGCTCGACATTATTATTATGCGGTGACTTAAAATTTACCAAATCAGACTTAGAAAGACTATCGCGAAAAGAATCTATAGGCCTACGCATATTGTCTTTAAAGTTCATCGCCTGCGATTGAATCGTTTTCTTTTGTGCAATAGGTCAAGCCATAGGCATATTTATGGTAGTAGGTAAACCACACTAGGAAGTGCGATCCGACAAAAGAAGCGGTCATCCACACTCGAATCGGAATAAAAATTCAATTCAATCTTTAGTCCTATTACTATTACATCGCGTTGCTAGCCTACTGACTATCATATTCTCGAGAGTTTGTTTTGGTGTTATAACCTGAAAAAACAACAACATCATAATAATTTTAAAACAAATAGAATCGATAAAAGGATTTCTGTAGTTGCGAGAAACACCAAGGAAAGGGGCAACATTTTCCCGCCACAAGTGACGCGAGCGGAACTCGTTTTTATCGAAGACACAAACAAATTATAACGGGATTCGCTAACATAAAAATGTCGGTGTTAGTGTTGTGTTAATTTTGATGGACTAACTTAAATAGCATAAAAATGGGCTTATCTGAGGATAATGAAGAAAATGTTTTACAGAGATTTGACGAAGTGTGCCAGGACCTTAATATGGACACGTCCACAAAAGAAGAGGCATGGCAGAATTATCAAAGAATACAGACAAACTACAGCCTCGAGGTTTGTTATTAACTTAGATTTAGATTAGACAGTGGAGTGGTCTTAGTTAATTTAGTTATTACTCGGACTGAAAAATTAATGATAAGCATGATTATATTTATATTGATTGTATAATATACTTATCGGTTTCAGAATACAATAAATATAGGCCTGCACCAAATGCTTAAAAAAATAAAATAATTAAGACGTTATCAAAGACTGCACCTTTTATTTTATCATATTCATATTAATCATATATAGTATAGGCCTACTGAATACTGATCATATTCATATAGGCCTGCCCTAAGCCTAAAATCCTAAATTATTATTATTATTACTAGATCTAGACTAGATCTAGATCTAGACCTAGTAAATTTAATTAGAAATGCACTTATAAAAAAAAAGCCTACCACTTTGTCATTGTTATGTTATGTTGTAAATGATTCGTTATTGTAACTTTTTAAACATTCATCTTAAACTTTCATCATAATTTCAGGTAAGCTAGCTCTAAAACACAACCTGACAACCTTACTACATTTTTGTATCACTTCTTTTTTACTAAATGTAGCCTAGTCTTACTTTTAGATGTCATTATAGTTTAAATTAAAAGCCAGCCCTTATTTAAAAAAGAACAGCTTTGACTAGTTTGACTAAGTGACACTATCATCTAGCCTTCTATGTCAAATAAAAGCTTAGTAACTTATAAATAGGCCTATTCCTATTGCTACTTGTAGATAGTTAAAAATAAATCTAGACAAGCACATAAAAAACTATGTTAAATGTTAGTACTGACTGTACTGTAGGGCTATCACAAAAAAACAGACAAAGGAATGTTTCAACCCAAAAGTCTTTATCCAAGATTATCATCAAACCACAGAAGTAAAATTTGCAAGCCAAAACTTATTTGTCTAATTAAAATGTTGTCTCAGAACCTTGGAAGATTTTATATAACTTGAGAATCTAATGGATCTAGTACTATAGTGTTGATCTCACCAATTTTGTTAGTCCAAGGAGTTTTGTGTCAGGTACCAATTGTAGGATGAGACACAAATTAGGTGCTGTTTATTAAATAGGATAGGAACCTGAGATGCTCTGAATGGCCATTCAATGCTTTTTCTATTCTACAATATCACATTATATCTAAATAAGCTCTTTGATTATGTAAACTTAAGCTGTATCCAATATTAGATTGATGATGCCACCTCCCCACCCACCCCAGAGAATTCAGTTATAAAAGCATGGCCTCTTTCTTTGAAAAATGTCTGCAGGCACCCATGTAATAGGCATTATATATAAAATAAATAAATAAATGTCTATACAGCAGCCCATGTTTTCATAACTCTGGCTACAATGAATCAGAATGGACCATGTTTTAAATCTTGCATGTTTTCTAGACGCCTTATTGTTCCCACAGGGAGATCAAATGCACTGGCTGGCTTGTGCTCTCTATGAGGCATGTCGTCGTACTTCAGTGCCGACAGTAGGACACGGGACTATGGAAGGAAACTGTGTTTCTCTCACTAGATTGTTGAGATCATGCAAATTTAGGTAACTGTTGCAGTCTAATTGCACATTTTTGTAATACTTTTGTTAGTTAAATTTATTTTCATTTTAAGCTTCTTAAGCCTCGTGACAAGGGGGCGCGGTGGCCTAGCAGGAACACGGTTGGCTGACTTGCCAAAGGTCCTGTGTTTGAATCCTGTTAAAGGCTAGTATTTGTTCCCGGGTCTGGAGGGTGTCTCTGAGTCTACCCAGCTCTGATGGGTACCTGACTTTAGTTGGGGTAAAATAAAGGCAGCTGTGCATTGTGCTAGCCACACATTCCCCCTAGTATGCCGTGGCCACAGAAACTGGTGAGCGTTACTTCACCGATCCTATGGATCGATTTGGTACGACAGGTACTATACTTTTTTAAGCATCATAACATACATATATATATTTAGATTTAATGTCATTATATATTTTCTTTTAGGGCATACAAATATTTTAGCTAAGTCTTTTTAAAGTTTGTTTTCACTATTCTACATTATAACATTTTAAAACTTGTTGAGTTCTGTATGTAGCGACTAGAATAATTTTGGTTATTGTGCTTGCCTACATAATTAAAAAAATGTTTTTTCAGTCTTATCCAGTTCTTTAGCAAGATGAGGAAATGGTCGGACATGGCTAATCTGCCCAAACTGTTTCGGGACAAGATTGACAAGCTTGAGAGAAATTTTGCAGTTTCCACTGTCATTTTCAAAAAATTTGAACCCATTTTCTTGGACATCTTTGTCAATCCAGCTCACGAGTTGCCCAGACAACAGAGAGGAAGGAAGCAAAGGTGAGTTTATCCCACAAGCTGCTCTGTAGAGTGAACGTTGATTGTAAGCTTGAAGTATTGAAGATAAGATAGAGAAAAAAGAAATAGTAAGAACAGGATGTTAAAAAGTTTTACAGTGGTTCCCATCAGATAGTCACCATCTTACTTTACTACCTGTTATTTTTTGAAAATAGTAAATTGAGTGAATCACTTAGTGTAACATTTGAATTTTGTTAAAAACTGTATGCAGTGAATGTTTTCAATCTTTTCCCTCTTTCCCTATTGCAAGCTGCTTGGTAGAAGAAGATTTAGGCTATTAAAAAAAATGAGTTTAAATAAGGTTGGGAGCCACTGAGTTCAAGGATAAGCCAAAATTTGCTTTGTACCTGACAATAAATGAACGTAACCCTTGCATGACTAAGGCAACGGGTCACATGAATGAGCTTTTTTTTTTTGGAGTGTGTGAAAATGATTAACCCTTTACTTGTTAGCAGTTTGGAAAACCAGATTTTATTTCTAGATATTAAGACCATCAGCTTTTTATCTGCCCATGTATTTAAATCATTTTTTCTTAATCCATTGGCCAAACCTCATCTAAAATCAGAGCTATTCATGACAAACGGAGAAAATGGACAAAAAATGGATTACAGCTGATAGAAGGGTACAATGAACCTTTTATTTTGATCTAGTGTAGTATCCTAAAGTTGTCCTGTATGTAGGCAATTGTTTCTTAAATATCTAATGAACTAGCGATTTAAATACATTCTTTGCATGCTACACTAACCTTATTGTTGTATGCATGTATAAATAATAAAACAATTTTTGGTGTCCTATTTTCTGTTGTACATGAATTGTTTATTTGCTAACTTGATGTTATGTTATTTATTTTTTTCAGAGGTGTCCAGGTTGAGCTTCTTGTCTTTTCTTTTAATTCCTTTAATTTTTGTATTTGAGTAAAATTCTGTTAATAACTTAAAAAAACAACAACAGCTGTTTACATTAAGTGTTGTCTGTGTTTAGTATGACATCACATGAATCTCTTTAGATTTTAGTATGAATTCTGATTAGAAACGCGTCAGACACCATTTATTTTTCATGCTTATAATTATACTTTCATGTAGCTTTGAGTCTGATTGTAAAACTTTTTATAGCATATATTTTTGTTGTGTAAGCCTATTTTGTTACCTGCAGTTGCATTCAATTTTGTGTTTTAACCCAACAGGAGATTTCCATGTACAGCAAAAGAGGTTTTTAATTTCTCCTGGTCCTTGTTTGTTCTGGTGAAAGGTATAAAATCTTATTTCTTACACAATGTTTTGTTTTAAAATTTAAATAATAATATAAAACAAACATTACAAACAAAAGTTAGTCTAAGTGTGATTGTTTCTAAATATTAATGTTTGTAAATGTTGACTTGTGTTTTTTATAGGCAACTTTCCTGCTATCAGTGATGATCTTGTGAACTCGTACCATCTTTTATTATGTTGCATTGACTGGATCTTTGCCAATGCTGTATTGGGGGGAAGAAAAGATCTTCTGAATCGGGAATTTGAAGGTAGGCTTACAATAAGTTTAGCACTTCAGCCCACAGAGTTAAGGCAGGCTTCAAACCCAGCTAAACCAGCAGCTTAACATCATTTAAAACACTAATAGAAATGCAAGAGTAGACTCTGACCACAGATGAGTGCAGGATGCAATAATCTTCTTATAGAAGGAGCGTCTGCAATATATAAGACAAGAATATTCATGTTTCGCGCCAAATCAAGTAGGATGCAATAATCTTCTTCGTAGGAGAAAACCACCCGGTGCGTGGATACCTGTTCCTATAGTATAGGATTTGTGCTACCGGGTGACAGTGCAAGAATACGAGCAAGCCACCACGATAATGATCCTTAGGGGAACCGCAGTGAACGGTCGCTGGCCTGCGGAATCCTTCCCTGTTACACAGCATGCCGCGCCTTTGGCGTGTCGTGGGGTGACTGGAGCTCGGACAGAGTTATGCTCACACGTTAAGCGTTACGCCCTGGACATAAGAGCTTCAGCTCGTACGGGTTCTTAAAGAGACTTTTTAATTCTTCATAGAAGGAGCGTCTGTAATATGTGAGATAAGAATATTCATGACTCACGCCAAATCAAGTCATAATATGAAAACAAAATTTCTAGTTTAAGATTGTAGTCATATTGTAATCTTTTGATAATCATATTTTGGCCTCTTTTGGTATTTTGACTGTACAGATAATAGTTGTAATTGCTGTACAGATAATAGTTGTAATTGTTGTACAGATAATAGTTGTAATTGCTGTACAGATAATAGTTGTAATTGCTGTACAGATAATAGTTGTAATTGCTGTACAGATAATAGTTGTAATTGCTGTTGCTTCCAGTCCAGTTAATGTCAGTGTCTGAGATGTAGTACTTAACTTACTTCAATTAAATGGGAATTAATTAAGTTACCTTTCTTTGTGTAATCAGAGAAATAATAGCACAAAGATCACTCTAAAAATTTAGATGAAGCAATTCCATGGTTTGTGTGTAGTACTATAATCTGTGTATTTTCATCTGGCAGGTCTTCCTGAAGATTTCAACAGTGTCAACTGGAAGCCACCAAATGACCCACCATGTATAATGCAGCTGCTATGTGAGAAGCATGATGGGCTCGTGGTGGAGGCAAAGACCATTAAGGAACACTGGTGGAAGCCTCACATTAAAAGATTATTTGACAAAAAAGTAAGAGGTATGCCCATTAGCTTTGCTATCATGGGCCATAATTTAATGAAAAACTAAAAAAAAAATAGTTCCTTTATTACAACACTCCATGTGTATTTAATAAATATATTTTATTTTAATCTTTAGACTCTGGATGGAAAAGTTGCTAATCTCTCAGCAATTCTGGAACTGGGTCATTTTGAGGAAAATGTGTATGTACAAAGTTCTCTTTATGTAACAGTTAAATCATTTATCTGCTTTTAGTTAATGTAAAACATATCTCAATAAAAGATGTGTATTAGCCATTATAGAAAGTTTGTTTTAACCAACACAAAGACAATATACAGATAAAAGATGTTTATTAGCTGTTATAGAAAGTTTGTTTTAACCAACAGGAAGACAATCAACAAACTGTACGAAGAGTATGTCCTCAGTGTTGGAGATTTTGATGAAAGAATTTTTCTAGGGGACGATGCCAATGAAGAGATTGGAACTCCTGGGGGACAGAGCACATCGGACCTTGCGGAACAAATGCAAAGGCGCTCATTGAAGCAGCATTTTGATGAGGTTATTCCAATTTATATTTATAAGATTATTCTTTGGTGAGGTGATCTTATAGTATGTTAATAACATTTTTATTCAATCATATAATTAATCTTATCTTATGTGTTGCAGACTCTGGTTTGAGTTTAGTGTTTTAAATAATACCGTATATACTCGCGTATAAGTCGCACCGGTGTATAAGTCGCACCCCTAGTTCAAGACTTTTTTTTCTTATATTTTGTCATTGACCCGCGCATAAGTCGCACCCCAACTTCTCGGATTATACTGCCTTTTAATATCTCAAAAATGCATACCTTTTAAACATAAAAGTTACTAAATATTCACCCTAATTTGGAAACTTTCCTTAAACAATGGTTTTAATCGTGCATAAGGCAAACATAATCAAATAAAGGCAGGGCTTTATTTATTTTAAACAACCGATCTATAGGCCTACAGACATTAGTGAGATGAGAAAGTAAGGTATCTGTTTCTTCAATCAAAGTCCCTTCCCCTACTCAAGTTTCTATCCCTATAGTAACACTACACATAAAAAAGTCTTTGAAGTACGTCATTAGACTCAATGTCGCCTAGACTGGAGACTGGGAGGCGCCGGCATTTATGACGCGCTATACATGTGTCCTAATTACCATTAACATTGTTTGTAATGATTTCAAGTGCGCGACCGACATATAATAAGATGTGTTGTTTTTTCAACTCTTACATGCAACTAAGGGAAAATAAAACACACTATTGACATTTCACGCGTCCATCTGCCGATCGTAGTTTTAGAAACATTGCCTAGACATTGCGCGGTTTTATCGGAATGCTCAACACTGCCTAGACCTTAAGTACTAAATAAAACGCATCTTAAGCTTATATGCCTACCTACATTATAGGCCTACACAGGCTTTCACACATTTAGATTCATACCATAGGCCTACTATAATTTGTGCTCAATAAGCCTACCGAAAATGCCGCCTTTAAACTTACGATATGTTTCGGAAATCGGTCCAAAAGTTCAAAAGAAAAGCGGGGTGGTGAGGGTCTGAAAACCTAAAATATTTGTCGATTTCAATTTCAGTTATATAAAGATAGTAATATGTACACCTACCAAAGTTTTCTAAATGTAAAATAGTGGCCTAGGCATATCCTAGTAATTCTACATCACTACAGTCAACTATACGGGTTATGTTGGAAACCGTATGACAGAGTAGTGATGTTTTTCAAACTTTTCAAAAACAGTGATGGGTGTATAAGTCGCACCCCTACTTTTTGTCGAAATTTTCGGTAAAAAAAGTGCGAGTATATACGGTAAGTTACTGGTTTTCCTTGGTTTGTTCAGGCAACTAAAGCTGACTTCATTAGTATATTGGTGACTATTTATTTGTCTGTTTATCTTGGTGTCAAGTTATTAGCAAGGCTATCATTAGTGGAAGAGAAGTAAGAAGCTTAGATAAAAGTATTTTATATGGCCATTTCATTCTAAGGCCAGTAATAGATACTTAGGATGCTATTTGGATAAAATTTCTTTGTGTGATTTCTTTTCTTTTGGTACGTAGGGCACAGTAGGTCTTGTTACTAGAGCAAGATTTGGGGCTGACAAAACTTGACAAACCTCTGGCACTTTTCCCAGCTAATGAGGGGTGTCTTGAGTTTGCTCAGTTCTGTTGGGTACCCGACTGCACAGTTGGGGAAAGCTGTCTGAGATATTATGTCTGGCTTGGTTTGAATCTTGTTGTATGTTGTTGCCCAAGAAGTTGGTGTATTCCTGCTTCACTAGCCTTGTGGACCAGAACAATCTGAAAGAAGCCCTTACTTGACTTGATTTCTTTTGTTCCATAGTACATCCATCAATCTTGGGTAAAGGATTTCTGAAAACCAAACCATTCAGGCTTGTGGTGGTACAATTGGTTAATAAGTGAGAATAGTATTATGTGTACTTCTATGTCTGGGGCCGGCAACCTTTTGATAAAAGTGTGCCAAACAGGGATTTCTAATTCATTCAGCGTGCCAACAGCTTAAAAATCACCCTACTTTAGCACTCTATTTCTAATAGGAGATACTTTAATAGTTTTTTTTAGGAGTCTTCCGCTTGCCATTGAAAATCGTTCTGCATGCCTAGCCTGTGGCACGCGTATCGTAGGTTGCCCACCCCTGTACTATGTAAACAAATAAGGTAATTTTATTTGAAGATTGTGTATAATGCTTGACCTGCAGTAGATTAGGCATCCCAGGAAAACCAGTCATCAGGAAAACCAGTAACTTAAGCCTTTAACGTATAAGATAAGATTTGCTGAATTGCGCTGATCTCATATTTTGAATTCAAATGCAGCAATGAAGGAAATCAATTAAATGGAGTTTGAACAAAATTTGTATTACCAACAAATTGTGCTTAAAACATTCGTACTTTTTCTGATTGCAGACAAAATCGCTCACTCCGTCCACTCCTCTGACTGGGCGACGGTACTTGAAAGAAAAAGATCTGAGTGTCACTCCCGTCTCCACAGCCACCCAAAGTGTCTCCCGTTTACAGACTCTGCTGTCAGGGTCCAAGACTTCTCCATCCGACGCCTTATTGGAAATTTTCAAGTGAGCTTTCAATTGCTAGTTATCTTCAGTTTAATTTTCTTTGTTGTCAAGTAGCAAAATACCAAAATATCAAGTTATATTTTCTTTGTTGTCAAGTAGCAAAATACCAAAATATCAAGTTATATTTTCTTTGTTGTCAAGTAGCAAAATACCAAAATATCAAGTTATATTTTCTTTGTTGTCAAGTAGCAAAATACCAAAATATCAAGTTATATTTTCTTTGTTGTCAAGTAGCAAAATACCAATACCAAATTCTATTTCATTTGTTGTCTAGTAGCAAAATACCAAATATAAGTTATATTTTCTTTGTTTTGTTCATTTATTTGAGTTTTTAATATTCCAATGCAGAAGTTGTGTTAAAAATCCTAATGATGAAGTCAGACAGAGATTAAAAGAAATGGGTGAAAAGTTTTGTAAACATTATGCTAAAGTAAGTCCATGTTAAGTATATTCTTACATTTTTACAAATAGTACAGTTCACATTATAATGTGGAGTTCTACTTTTGAAACTATTTAACCACTAACATCCCAGGGTCACAACATAAAAACCTCTGTATTTTCCAGACAAAAGGTGAATATCTCTTGCCGGCTAAATATCGGACCATACAAAAATTAAATTATTCTGCATAAATAAGTATCAATTAAATTAAAATTAAGTTTTTCGTTTACAAAAATGAATTCCTGTTCTTTTAATATCAAATATGTTTGTGCAGAAAATAAATAAAACCATGAAAAATTGGGGCCCGAAATAAGCGCGGCTAGTCCTAGTGATTTTTTTTACATGGTTGTCCCCCATGGGCTAGCCCGCAAGTGTGCTCTTAATGTGAACATATTGGCGGTTTACACACTTTGCCAGTCTTTGAGGCCCATGGGTACAGAAGTGGTACATGAAATCAGACGCGCCTACTCTCCCCTTTTTTGTGGAATAGTTTCTTAAAGTGGCTAAACATCTTACTCGCGCCACACAATCCCATAGTAAACCAATTTCTTCCTCATTAAGGAAAAGATCATGCAAAATAAAAAAAAAGTTTATTTTGGGATTGTTCTAGTTACTTACTAGTTTTTTTTCATGAGATATAAAGATATAGATCACCTATGAAAGCAATTCCCCATTTGTTATTGTGGATATAATTGACTCTGAGCATATATCTTTATTAATAGATATTAGTGGTGTGTAGACTTGGCATATATCTTTATTTATAGATAGTGGTGTGTAGACCTGGACATATATCTTTATTTATAGATATTATTTTATACAATGTTAGTGATCTAAATACTTATTTAGTTGCTACAGAGTTGTTCTTTCTTTAGAACCTTTTCATTTTTAAGCAACTTAAGAACAGTTTTCATTGGTCATCTAGATTTTAAAAGTAGTTGACAAAGGATACTGACACACGTAGCCATCTAGCTGTAAATAATATCTACCCATTGTTTTTTATCTGCAGTCATCAGATAGTCATCCAGGGGCAACTGTAGACTTTGCTCGCAAACGCCTTCAGCTGGGGGAAAGTTTATATTACAAAACTCTGGAGGGAATCTTGCAAGGAGAAATAAAGAGATTGTCAGGCGGAGAGCAAAGAGAAGTGAATCTATCAGTATGTTTCTTTACTAAATATTTTACATATGTGTAGCTATTCGATTGAAAACATAGTCACTGTAAAGTTTTCTACTAGTTTTTTTAAAGTTGATACTGCATTGAAATGAGTCATTTTACTCTCCGCAGGGTTTGTTAGAGAATGACTTCTTTCATCGATCTCTCCTGGCTTGTTGCCTAGAAATTGTTATATTTTCTTACAACTCTCAGAGGTAAGTAAACATTTGGTGGAACTTCCCCTTATAGGAGAGATAGAAACACTCTAGTAGTTTTTGTTTTAACGAAGAAGAAAAATATTCTACATGAAACTTGTACTTGATTGGCTTACCCTGACTGTTGTCATGGTGATATTCCATTGATGTGACTTTTATTTCCATGTTAGGACTTTCCCTTGGATTGTTGACATTTTTGAACTGAGTCCTTACCACTTCTACAAGGTGATTGAGATAATCATTCGTACAGAGAAAGGACTGTCCAGGGATGTAGTCAAACATTTAAACCACGTAAGACATTCTTATTGCTTATGATGGTTGATTGTCTTATAGAGAAAAAAAACAATTTGATCCTATTTGACTAATGTACATTCTGGTCATACACTAGTTCGTTTTGTAACATGTTTGATAGTGTTTTTGTTTTTTTGTTGTTGTTTAATAATAGTATTTGTTCATGGTTGTACCTTTGATATTTTTCAGATTGAAGAGAGCATTCTTGAGAGCTATGCTTGGAAAAATGATTCCCCGGTGTGGGATGCTATCAAGGAAAAGGCTGTACCCTCTTGTGAAGATGTGAGAACATGAGCACATTGTCTTGTTGGTTAATCTTATTATGTCGCTTATTTCTGACAAAGAATTTTGTGTTTATCTGTCATAGTTTTGTAGTTATAAGGTTTTAAAAAAAATATGGTTATAATGGTTGTTAGGCGTCCGTATTGAATTGTAACCAAGGTAACTGACACAGGTTTTTAGGTACCAAACATCTCCTTATCAAAAAAGCTAGATGCTATTAGATTCTATTATACAAAATAAAGCCACATCAGTAGTTTTTATTTTTTTTTCCTTGTTCCAGTCTGTTATGTCCCCTTATAATTTATTCTCATGCAAATATAGTACTTTAAATTATGACTTGGATAAGCAGTTATTTAGCTTAATAGTAATTTAAAACTATGTGTTTCTAAGGCGAGTGCAGTGTTTTCTCCTTTCTTACCATATCTATAGATGAATTAAATTTAGAAAGTTTCATTAAGTATTTTGCACACATCACCCATTTTAAATTTCATTATGGCTAAATTCATTTTCACTCCATATAAATATTTATAACTAAATTTATATTTTCTTTTTTTTCTTATTTCTAAGGTGACTCCTATTAGTTTAATGGAAACCGGTACCAGTAGCAAGCAATCTTTGAATGTTGCTAAACATCCTCGGCTTCGGTCTTTAGTTGGCGATATTAAGTTTTTCCAAAAAGGTGAGGTTTCTTGTCATGTCATTCTAATTTTGTTTGTTATTGTCTTCTATTGCAGGTTGTTCAACTTTGGGAAAACTGAATTGGTTGTTCAACTTTGGGAAAACTGAATTGGTTGTTCAACTTTGGGAAAACTGAATGGGTTGTTCAACTTTGGGAAAACTGAATTGTTTGTTCAACTTTGGAAAACTGAATTGGTTGTTCAACTTTGGGAAAACTGAATTGGTTGTTCAACTTTGGGAAAACTGAATTGGTTGTTCATACCTATATATGCTACTGGTTGACATGAAAATATTTTACACATACCTATATATGCTACTGGTTGACATGAAAATATTTTACACATACCTATATATGCTACTGGTTGACATGAAAATATTTTACACATACCTATATATGCTACTGGTTGACATGAAAATATTTTACACATACCGATATATGCTACTGGTTGACATGAAAATATTTTACACATACCTATATATGCTACTGGTTGACATGGAAATATTTTACACATACCTATATATGCTACTGGTTGACATGAAAATATTTTACACATACCTATATATGCTACTGGTTGACATGAAAATATTTTACACATACCGATATATGCTACTGGTTGACATGAAAATATTTTACACATACCTATATATGCTACTGGTTGACATGAAAATATTTTACACATACCGATATATGCTACTGGTTGACATGAAAATATTTTAAAACAACCGATATTTGTTGGATTGTGAATTTTTTCTGAAGTAAAAAAGGTTTTGAAAAGTTTGGCAGTGTTTAAATAGATTTTGAGAGGCCAGCTGGTCCTGCGGTTAGTTCACCGGACGGTCAACAGACATGTAGCGGGTTCTATCCCTTCCGCCACCCTGCAGGAGTTTTGGACCTATTGGGCGTAATAATCTTCTATCTAGAAGATGGAACGTCTGTAAAACTTATAAGAAATATTTAAAAGTGCATTCTATGCCCAGGTACTGACCCACTGATTTCACCAATTTGCCCAGGTACTGACCCACTGATTTCACCAATTTGCCCAGGTACTGACCCACTGATTTCACCAATTTGCCCAGGTACTGACCCACTGATTTCACCAATTTGCCCAGGTACTGACCCACCGATTTCACCAATTTGCCCAGGTACTGACCCACTGATTTCACCAATTTGCCCAGGTACTGACCCACTGATTTCACCAATTTGCCCAGGTACTGACCCACTGATTTCACCAATGGCTTGTGACAGATTTAGTTCATTCTATGCCCAGGTACTGACCCACTGATTTCACCGATTTGCCCAGGTACTGACCCACTGATTTCACCAATGGCTTGTGACAGATTTAGTTCATTCTATGCCCAGGTACTGACCCACTGATTTCACCAATGGCTTGTGACAGATTTAGTTCATTCTATGTCCAGGTACTGACCCACTGATTTCACCAATTTGCCCAGGTACTGACCCACTGATTTCACCAATGGCTTGTGAAAGATTTAGTTCATTCTATGTCCAGGTACTGACCCACTGATTTCACCAATTTGCCCAGGTACTGACCCACTGATTTCACCAATGGCTTGTGAAAGATTTAGTTCATTCTATGTCCAGGTACTGACCCACTGATTTCACCAATGGCTTGTGAAAGATTTAGTTCATTCTATGTCCAGGTACTGACCCACTGATTTCACCAATGGCTTGTGACAGATTTAGTTCATTCTATGTCCAGGTACTGACCCACTGATTTCACCAATTTGCCCAGGTACTGACCCACTGATTTCACCAATGGCTTGTGAAAGATTTAGTTCATTCTATGTCCAGGTACTGACCCACTGATTTCACCAATGGCTTGTGAAAGATTTAGTTCATTCTATGTCCAGGTACTGACCCACTGATTTCACCAATGGCTTGTGACAGATTTAGTTCATTCTATGTCCAGGTACTGACCCACTGATTTCACCAATGGCTTGTGAAAGATTTAGTTCATTCTATGTCCAGGTACTGACCCACTGATTTCACCAATGGCTTGTGACAGATTTAGTTCACCCACCCCTGGTCACGCCAAGAGGAGACTATTCAGCGCTGGCCCGTCAACGACCTCCACATCAGGGGTAACCACCATGAGCAACTCATCTCAGACAGTTAGCCTTATATCTAATGCCAGAGCCTCCCTGTTAATGAATCAGTTGAAAGGTGGCACGTCTGATGCAGTCTTAGTCTCCAACAAGGTGGGTGTCTGAATCTGGTCATGTTTTAGTTTTTAAATCATTGAAGTCTTTGACCTGTTTATTGTGTTTCCATTGATTGATTACAGTCTTACAATTTCTGAGTCTACTGTTGTTTGTCTAAGATCTTTTTACAATGAAATAATAAACTCAAGCCACTTGTTATAAAGACAGGGTTCTCACACAGTCGGGAAAGTCGGGAAAAGTCGGGAGTTTCAAAAAAACAAATCAAGGCCTGGACAACCTTGAATATTGGCATTTTAGCCTGGAAAAATGGCCTGTCAGTCTGGAAATTTATTATAAAAGATTTCTTTATAAAAATCATGGTTAGACAAAAAACGCCAATCCCATTTGTAAACGTCGTAAACCCCCGCTGACCAAGCCTTAGATTAATTTTTTCCCCAATCCCCAAACACCTTGGCTTTTTTTTCTAGGGCATGCACATTGGCGAGTTTTTATCCAATCCTAGATTTTACCTTGTGTATAAAACCCCGCTTCGAAACCACAAAAAAGGATTTAGTTACAAAACTACATTAACGAAATACTTTCAATACCAGTGTAACAATGTAGCTCGGTCCGGCCATTTTAATCTTTAGTTAGAAAAAAAAAATACACTGCAGACTGCAACGCTCTAACAATAAACAAAGACCCGGCCAGTTCAGTCACTAGTGAAGGAAAAAACTATACAGCGCCGCTCTAACAAAAGGAGAGATAGAATTTCTCAGTCAAGGGTAGGAAGGTTGACAAAGTCGTCTAGTGTCATGGAAGATTGATGTGAGGCGGCACCGTCTTTAGCACATCGTTTATGGTTCAATTTCAATGGAAGGAAGAGAGGTTAAACTTGTTGTTGCTAGAATAATGATTTTTGCCTGTAAACAGATCTGTACATCCTTACGCTGTTCACCCTGTTTTAACCTTAGCGTAGCATAAATAAGAGGGGCTCAGTCTCCCCTCCCCTCTCACCGCCTCCACCCCACAAAATCCTCTTCTGAATTTAGCCTACAACAATCCCATGGCTTAAAAAATAAATTAACACTTTCTGTCCGTAAGAACGCCACTGGCGTTGATTTAGGTAACATTGTTTGTTTCGCTATTAAATCCAAACCAGCTTTCTAAAATTAATTTTAACTTCCTCTGACTATTCATAGATATCAGAACTCTTTTTAGCATAAGTTTAAAGGGGATTTGACGAACTTTTATGCTTTTTTTTCATTGTTTATAGTGGTGAATATTGATTTGTTATGAGTTATGACGGTCGCAAGTAGGATAATCGGGGGCCTAGTAAAGATCATCTAAAATACTGCTGCCAGGCTTTTTTGAAGACATTATTCAATAGAAATGACACAAACTCATCTGATTTTATTATAGACACACATTTAATAAAATTTAGAAAAACTTGTAGCCTACCTAATTTTAAAAACAATATATTTTTTTCTGAAAACATAACCACTCCTAGGCCTAGTACTAGTACTAATAAGAAATGTGAAAATATCATGTTTATCTATGTTTTTTCAAACGGTAACAGACATTAATTAAAAGGATTTCTTGTCAATTTTTGTAATTATGTTGATAGCGTAATAGTATATAATTGATTTAAACGTGGATTTATTTCAATACTTCTTATAGTTTGTACTTAGCATTTTTTTTCATTTTTTTTACTACCTCTAGAAAAATTTAATTTTTTTATTTATTTTTACTAATATATATATTTTTTTTTTAAATTTATAGTCTGTTTATTGACTTATGAATTAATTTATCTGTATTGTCAGTTTATGTTATGTTACACTTTATTTAAGTAGAATTGCACTAGTAATATAGTTAATGTAATACATTTTAACATGTCCCGGTAGTCTGGAATTAGGCTCTTATAGCCTTGAAATAGTCTGGAAACAGCCTTGAATTTTTTTAAAGAAAAAATGTGAGAACCCTGTAAAGAAGAATTTAATGCTTGAACTTGTGTACAATAATACAATTCAAATTCACTGGTTAATAATAAATAGCTTCTTTATCGCTAAGGAAAAGTCAACAACAACCTTAACTTCTAATTGTGTACTTTATATAGATTATTGTGCAGAAAGTCATAGAATGGATTTTCCTGAAGTTTTGAAGCCTACCATTCCTATATCTCATTTGTTGACTGGTTTACTTCACAGTGGAATCATCTCTGTTGTATTGTGTTGGCATTTCGTGCCTTTATTTTGACAAATTTTGTTTTGTAACCCTGGATCCTATGAAAGGATACTTTTACTTGCATATTGAGTTTTGAGCTCAGTCATGTAACAACATTTTTATCTCTTATGTGAAAGCACCACTGTATATGCATTCAGTTTGTTTGGGCCAATAGAAATGTTTATTTTAATTTTCATAAAGTAAAAGAATATAATACTACTATCTTCTAAATATTTATTTCTGGTTATGTTTACTTCATTCACTCATTCAATTTCTTGATACTGTTTAAAAAAAATGAAAATTGTGTTTTTTTATGTTCTTCATTTAAAGCTAATATAGAATGTGAATGACATTGTTCTACAGGTTGCCTCAGCTTTGGCTCCTACAAATACACAGTCCAAAGTTGACAATGCAGTTCATGGAAACACTGAGACCCCAGCAGCTACTGCAGGTCATGTTGTTGTAGCAGCCGCTGCAGGGAGTGGTAGTGTGCTTACTGCATCTGTAGGCCAGCAGACTGGTGGCGCCTCCACACAGCAGCAGACTATTGTGGCCATGATGGGGGATGGAAGACAAGTAAGAGTTTATCTTTGTAATCTGATTATTTTTGTGGAGTAAATAGCATGTTTGTGTTAGCACTTTAAATATAGGCTCAGTTAGAAATAAATTTGTCTATAGTTTGTGTATACAGGGTTCGTACGGTGTCTGGAAAGTCTGGAAAATGTCTGGAATCTAAAAAAACGCATTTCAGACTTAAAAATGTCTGGAAAATCTGTACTTTTTCACCAAAACCCCCAAAAAGTCTTAAATATGTCTGGAATCCTAAAATTGCTACAATCATCTTCATTGCCCTTTCAGACATGCCTACCGTTCTGCTTTTGGCGAATTTGTTCCTCTTTTAAAAATAAAAAAACACATTTTGTTCCGCTTTTTACTAGTTTAGTTATGCCAAATTGGAAAGTTTGGGTTTTTCCTATGTTGAAATATAGTCCGTATCTAGGTTGATAAAATAAAGGCACATACAAGGTCACAATGCTATAATTATCATTACTTGGGTTTTCTGGGTTTATTAAAAGAGATATTCTGGTATTTTTTAACGTTTTTTGCGGTATTAAGCGTGTTTAGCAATAAATCTTTGTTTTCCTTTAGGCCTATTTACTGTATTGGTAAGATTGTGAAAATGTCTAATAGTCCTGCCTCGTAAAGTTTAAACCTGACTTGTTCAAACTGTAAAAAAATTAATTCAGTTTTAAAGGAAGGAATATTCAGAGAAGTTTATTCAGCAAAGAAAAACTGTAAATTTAATGTTCTTCGTAGGCCTACTAGATCTAGACATGATTGCTTGTGAATTGTCTTAAAACGTAGGTAGGCCTAAATAGATATATAGTCTATAGGATTAGGTATGTTCCCCCCTTTTTTTTTTCTTTTTTTTTTTTTTCTCTTTTTTTTTTTACTCCTCTCTACCTAGATATAACTCACTGCTGTGAGGTTGTATTATTATAGCAAAATTTTAGTAGTCTTAATGATCCTAATGATTGGAAAGTAATAGAATAAGATTATTTATTTTCATCATTAAATTGAATTCATCATTAAATCTTTTATTTAAAATAATAATAATAATTCGTATTTATAATTAATTATCATCATAGTCTATAATTATAATTTTAAAAAAATGTCTGGAAAATGTCTGGAATTTGATTTTCCAAAAAGAGTATGAACCCTGTGTATAGCACTTGGAGCACTCTGGCGAACTGGATAACAAAAGGTCTGTGTTCAAAGCCTGGTGAAGGTCATGATTTGTTCCAAGGTCTAAGTCTACCCAGCTCTGATGGGTACCTGACTTTAGTTGGGGTAAAGTAAAGGCGGCTGGGCATTGTGCTGGCCACACAATCTCCTATTATGCTGTGGCCACAGAGATTTTAATGGTTTTATTTCCACGTCTGTAATAGTTTGAGCTGAATTTTTCAATGAAGTTGTTACACAACTGAACTTGCCAACCTAAAATAACAATATAGAATAGATTTGTTACACATACCAAAGTCTTGTGTAGATATACAAGTTTGTTACAGACTACAGAAGGTGAACATTAAGAAAGATTGAATTGTTGTAGAGCAATGAGTTTTTCTGGCCACACAATCCACTAGTATGCTGTCGCCACAGAAACTGGTCAACGCTGATTCGCCGGCCCTATGGATCAATTTAGTCAGACAGGAATTTTGTTTTAATGAGTTATATTTAGCTCTACACATTGTTTGCCTTTGTTTATTCTGTAGATTTTGATCCCTGTACAAATATCTCAGCCTTCATCCACCACAACTTCCAGTTCTTCCACATCCACCATCGCTGGTGGCTCTGTAGCGCCATCATCCAGTACCATCACCATCACTAGCAAGTCTGGACAGGTAGAAGTTTAGTTTGAAAGCTTTAGAAACAGTGAACAAGATTGGGGGGGGGGGGATAATTTATACTTGTTGTTTAAATAGGTGAATATTTTGATTCCTTACTGATACTGTTGTTTCTCCTTCTATCACCAATTTGTTGTTTAAATAGGTGAATATTTTGATTCCTTACTGATACTGTTGTTTCTCCTTCTATCCCCAATTTGTTGTTTAAATAGGTGAATATTTTGATTCCTTACTGATACTGTTGTTTCTCCTTCTATCACCAATTTGTTGTTTAAATAGGTGAATATTTTGATTCCTTACTGATACTGTTGTTTCTCCTTCTATCACCAATTTGTTGTTTAAATAGGTGAATATTTTGAAGTCCTTACTGATACTGTTGTTTCTCCTTCTATCACCAATTTGTTGTTTAAATAGGTGAATATTTTGATTCCTTACTGATACTGTTGTTTCTCCTTCTATCACCAATTTGTTGTTTAAATAGGTGAATATTTTGATTCCTTACTGATACTGTTGTTTCTCCTTCTATCACCAATTTGTTGTTTAAATAGGTGAATATTTTGATTCCTTACTGATACTGTTGTTTCTCCTTCTATCACCAATTTGTTGTTTAAATAGGTGAATATTTTGAAGTCCTTACTGATACTGTTGTTTCTCCTTCTATCACCAATTTGTTGTTTAAATAGGTGAATATTTTGATTCCTTACTGATACTGTTGTTTCTCCTTCTATCACTAATTTGTTGTTTAAATAGGTGAATATTTTGATTCCTTACTGATACTGTTGTTTCTCCTTCTATCACCAATTTGTTGTTTAAATAGGTGAATATTTTGATTCCTTACTGATACTGTTGTTTCTCCTTCTATCACCAATTTGTTGTTTAAATAGGTGAATATTTTGAAGTCCTTACTGATACTGTTGTTTCTCCTTCTATCACCAATTTGTTGTTTAAATAGGTGAATATTTTGATTCCTTACTGATACTGTTGTTTCTCCTTCTATCACCAATTTGTTGTTTAAATAGGTGAATATTTTGAAGTCCTTACTGATACTGTTGTTTCTCCTTCTATCACCAATTTGTTGTTTAAATAGGTGAATATTTTGATTCCTTACTGATACTGTTGTTTCTCCTTCTATCACCAATTTGTTGTTTAAATAGGTGAATATTTTGATTCCTTACTGATACTGTTGTTTCTCCTTCTATCACCAATTTGTTGTTTAAATAGGTGAATATTTTGAAGTCCTTACTGATACTGTTGTTTCTCCTTCTATCACCAATTTGTTGTTTAAATAGGTGAATATTTTGATTCCTTACTGATACTGTTGTTTCTCCTTCTATCACCAATTTGTTGTTTAAATAGGTGAATATTTTGAAGTCCTTACTGATACTGTTGTTTCTCCTTCTATCACCAATTTGTTGTTTAAATAGGTGAATATTTTGAAGTCCTTACTGATACTGTTGTTTCTCCTTCTATCACCAATTTGTTGTTTAAATAGGTGAATATTTTGAAGTCCTTACTGATACTGTTGTTTCTCCTTCTATCAACAGCCAATGATTGTAAAGCTGGAGAAAACTGAACCTGATCATAACTACAATAAACCTAAACAGACTGGCTCACTGGCATTGTTTTTTAGAAAGGTGAGCGCTATGTCACACTATAACTTCAAGGCCTAGAATATAGAATATAGGCCTACTTATATTGATTCCTTTGTAATATTATGGACTATCTCATGAACTGTTTATTATATTTGTGTAGAAAGTGATTTATTTGCTGTAAATGAGCTTTGGTATTATTACTACCGGTATCTTAGAGTGTTAGAAATATGTGTTATTGTATTGTTTCCTACAGTCTCGCCCTACACAGAAAGTATGAAAGAAGAATGTCTACAACTAGAACGCTACACTAGTATCAAGATATAGATGTAAAAACATGAAATTCCTGTCAAGTCATAAAAAGTTATATTGGTAGTGTTAGAGTCTACAAAGTTATATTGGTAGTGTTAGAGTCTACAAAGTTATATTGGTAGTGTTAGAGTCTACAAAGTTATATTGGTAGTGTTAGAGTCTACAAAGTTATATTGGTGGTGTTAGAGTCTACAAAGTTATATTGGTAGTGTTAGAGTCTACAAAGTTATATTGGTAGTGTTAGAGTCTACAAAGTTATATTGGTGGTGTTAGAGTCTACAAAGTTATATTGGTGGTGTTAGAGTCTACAAAGTTATATTGGTAGTGTTAGAGTCTACAAAGTTATATTGGTAGTGTTAGAGTTTACAAAGTTATATTGGTGGTGTTAGAGTCTACAAAGTTATATTGGTAGTGTTAGAGTCTACAAAGTTATATTGGTAGTGTTAGAGTCTACAAAGTTATATTGGTAGTGTTAGAGTCTACAAAGTTATATTGGTAGTGTTAGAGTCTACAAAGTTATATTGGTGGTGTTAGAGTCTACAAAGTTATATTAGTAGTGTTAGAGTCTACAAAGTTATATTGGTAGTGTTAGAGTCTACAAAGTTATATTGGTAGTGTTAGAGTCTACAAAGTTATATTGGTGGTGTTAGAGTCTACAAAGTTATATTGGTGGTGTTAGAGTCTACAAAGTTATATTGGTGGTGTTAGAGTCTACAAAGTTATATTGGTAGTGTTAGAGTCTACAAAGTTATATTGGTAGTGTTAGAGTCTACAAAGTTATATTGGTAGTGTTAGAGTCTACAAAGTTATATTGGTAGTGTTAGAGTCTACAAAGTTATATTGGTAGTGTTAGAGTCTACAAAGTTATATTGGTGGTGTTAGAGTCTACAAAGTTATATTGGTAGTGTTATTAGAGTCTACAAAGTTATATTGGTAGTGTTAGAGTCTACAAAGTTATATTGGTAGTGTTAGAGTCTACAACACTTACTCCTGAAACTGGATTAATTTCACTGTTACCTCTATTTAACCATTTCAGCCCTAAGCATTTTCCAGCTTATAACTCCCCTATCCCTAAGCCAAGTTGCATAACTCCGTTTATTGAACAAAAATCGGAAAAAAAATATTATTAAAAAATAAAATTCACTGTAAAAGAACTATCCAAGCAAGTGAATTAAATTCTTCACAGTTAAAATATAAAAATATAAAGTTTAATTCAAACTAGAAGAGATGACAATTAACTAATAAATAAAAGGAAGATAATAAAAATCACTGAGTATACATCAATAGGTTCCGATAGTTTGTCAAGAAATTTTGAATTTTTCGTATCGGACTCAAATAATCCTATTCAAAGCCTATTCAACTTCTACAATGCTTTCAATATCACTGTTATATTAGCATTATCAAAATAATACAGCCTTTTCCTCACAAGCCTAGCCTAATGCTTCTCTAAATATTGCCAAAATACCTTCAATTTTCGTAGAACTAGCGTTAAAAATGCATTATTTTCAAAAATTCACTCAAATCCTATCGATCGAGCTAAAAATACCAAACAAACATGTAAAAATAGCGTCACTATAGCTCTTCTAGGTCACAGTTTAAAAAGGGTTTATTAAGCAATTAAAAACTAGCAGTACTGTCGGCAACGAAACAACCCGAAATCGGCGACGCGCGGCGACTATAGTTGTCAGCCAGTAGAGGCAACGCGCGGCGACTGTAGTGGCGAAATGGTTAATGGTTCATAGCTTTCTTGGACTCTCTTATTGGGAACTGGATCCAAATTATGGGTTAGGAAACTGAGTATTACTATCTGCATGCTAGTGTGTTGTAGCAGAGCAGTTAAAAATATGAACACTTCAATAAATAAGAACACATTTTTTAAAAATATTTTATTATTTATTTCTATACATGAAGGTCCACTGTCGAGACCAGTATATTTTGTTAATATCACAAGAACAAGTCTCCGCTACCAAAAAAAACCGCAATCAACCCAGAAAAAAACACACAAGAATTATGCACTTCCGTAATAATCGAAAATGACACTCATAGACATAGCGCTTAGAGATTACTCAACAAAAATAAACAAATTAAATACTAATTACAAATGCATGACACTTATGTCCGGAGACAAATTTTGGTTAAGCCTTGATTATGTGGCCAACACAATGCCCTAAATAAAACACCTCACAACAGAAATTTTGGGAAAATTGTCTAGATTTTTCAAGTTAAGGAAAGTCCGTGAATTTTGTTCTAATGTACAAAGCAGTGTGAAAAATATTGATTTAAAATTTGTTTTTAAAGTGAACAACTTTGTAATTAAGTTATGGAGTCCTTTATACACTCTTCAAGTTTTATTGTAAAATTATTCAATGGGTACATTCACATACATTATGAAAAAATGTGGACTACCTCTATACACTACCAGTCATTAAGATATGTCACATACATTGGTATAAATTGGTGAGTGAATGAAGTTAAAAGTTTGAGAATTTTGAAATGATATTAGAGTGAGAACCCAGGTAAAGCTCTATAATTGCTGATATTCCAGATTAAACTAATGATTGTTTGATAACATATATTCTTGTTTAGATTGTTCAATCAGTCCCTTTTGAATGCTATCCTTGTGATAATTCAATAATTTGAGTGTTGAATTGTTGTACAGGTGTATCACTTGGCTAGTGTGAGACTTAGAGATCTGTTTGACAAGCTGGACATCCAGGATGAGGAGCTCCTGAAAAAAGTTTGGACATGCTTAGAGTATGCAATGGTCCATCACGTCCAATTGATGATGGACCGCCATCTGGACCAGCTGATCATGTGCTCCATGTATCTGATAGCAAAAGTGACTGAGAAGCCTGAACCTTTGACCTTCCAGAACATCATGAGATGCTACAGACTTCAACCTCAGGCACATAGTCATGTAAGTCTTGAACACATAGCTTAGCACATAGTCATGTAAGTCTTGAACACATAGCTTAGCACATAGTCATGTAAGTCTTGAACACATAGCTTAGCACATAGTCATGTAAGTCTTGAACACATAGCTTAGCACATAGTCATGTAAGTCTTGAACACATAGCTTAGCACATAGTCATGTAAGTCTTGAACACATAGCTTAGCACATAGTCATGTAAGTCTTGAACACATAGCTTAGCACATAGTCATGTAAGGCTTGAACACATAGCTTAGCACATAGTCATGTAAGTCTTGAACACATAGCTTAGCACATAGTCATGTAAGTCTTGAACACATAGCTTAGCACATAGTCATGTAAGTCTTGAACACATAGCTTAGCACATAGTCATGTAAGTTCTGAATGCAAGTCTAACACATAGTCATGTAAGTCTTGAACACAAGTCTAACACACAGTCATGTAAGTCTTGAACAAAAGTCTAACACACAGTTATGTAAGTCCTGAACACAAGCCTAAAACAAAGCTTTTAACTCATTTGCTACTAACCTACTTTCCAAAGACACCCGGGAAAATACTAGCCAAAGGGAAGGAACTCTGTATTAAATTTAGTAAATTATTTTTAAATATTTTTTTTAAATAATTAAATATTCCCCAAAGTGAATAAAAATTACATCATAAAATAGATAAATATCTTAGCTTTCTGGAAATGTATACTTTTATACATAAAAAATGCCGAATTATCGGTAGAATCATTCGCTGAGTGTTGAGACCCTATGATTGGCTAAATATTTTCTCTAGGCCTAGCGTCAAAGTCCGATAAAGTATAATAAAGCCCAAAAATCGAGTTGAAATGGAAATTTATCTAAGTCTATATCTGCAGCATCCTTATTATCAGAACTGTTGTTAAATGTTATATTCGGATGTATAGAGCTATCGATTAATAAAGTAAGAAATGAAAGACGAAGGCTATAAAAAAAGTTTTACAAGACGAAAGGCAAGTGAAAAATACCCGATTTTTTGACGCGCATAGCAAAAAAACGAAACTAGATAAAAACATCCGGTTTTTATTAACGAAACAGACTATATTCCTACTTTTTAAAAGCCGTGTTTGCAGTAAAATAAAACCCCAGAACGCATGTCGAAAAAAAATCAAGAAACGACAATGTTAGTCACACACGTGGCGGCCGCGTTTGGGCGCATTAGTACGGAGGGGGGTATGTCGCATTCAGTCGCGGTAGTAGCAAATGAGTTAACAAAATATTTGAACAAGTTGCACTTTAATATGTTAGATTTATTTGTTTTTTTACTTAGATGTTTGGAAAAAATAAAGTTAGGATCAATAAATTAAAAATGAGGAACAAAATTTAAAATGAAATACAAATTTCAATCCAACAATTTAGAATTTATACATTAAGGAATTGAATGATACAACATTAGTCTCATTGTTCAGTGTTTATGCCAATTAATTGTAATTCCAAGACAAAGTCATTTTTATGTATCTTTGCATTATTTAAAACTGGATAGCAAGCATTCCTCATACACAGGCATACAATATGTTTATTATTATTATTTTGCTACTTGACATTGAAGTGTATTCTTGTTCATTAGGTGTACCGCAGTGTCCTTCTGTCCTCAAGACATCGTCACGGGTCTGGAAGTAGTGACAGTAATGAAGGAAGTGGAACATCTTCACCCGTCAATGTTGAAGGAAGACCAGAGAATAAAGAGAAAAGTAAGTTAACACATGATCAGTGGCGATTTTTTATAATGGTCAACAAAGTAAGTTTACACATGATCAGTGGCAATATTTTATAATGATCAACAAAGTAAGTTTACACATGATCAGTGGCGATTTTTTATAATGATCAACAAAGTAAGTTTACACATGATCAGTGGCGATTTTTTATAATGGTCAACAAAGTAAGTTTACACATGATCAGTGGCAATTTTTTATAATGATCAACAAAGTAAGTTTACACATGATCAGTGGCGATTTTTTATAATGATCAACAAAGTAAGTTTACACATGATCAGTGGCGATTTTTTATAATGATCAACAAAGTAAGTTTACACATGATCAGTGGCGATTTTTTATAATGGTCAACAAAGTAAGTTTACACATGATCAGTGGCGATTTTTTATAATGATCAACAAGTAAGTTTACACATGATCAGTGGCAATTTTTCATAATGGTCAACAAAGTAAGTTTACACATGATCAGTGGCGATTTTTTGTAATGATCAACAAAGTAAGTTTACACATGATCAGTGGCAATTTTTTATAATGATCAACAAAGTAAGTTAACACATGATCAGTGGCAATTTTTTATAATGATCAACAAAGTAAGTTAACACATGATCAGTGGCGATTTTTTATAATGATCAACAAAGTAAGTTTACACATGATCAGTGGCGATTTTTTATAATGATCAACAAAGTAAGTTTACACATGATCAGTGGCAATTTTTTGTAATGATCAACAAAGTAAGTTTACACATGATCAGTGGCGATTTTTTATAATGATCAACAAAGTAAGTTTACACATGATCAGTGGCAATTTTTTATAATGATCAACAAAGTAAGTTTACACATGATCAGTGGCAATTTTTTATAATGATCAACAAAGTAAGTTTACACATGATCAGTGGCAATTTTTTGTAATGATCAACAAAGTAAGTTTACACATGATCAGTGGCGATTTTTTGTAATGATCAACAAAGTAAGTTTACACATGATCAGTGGCGATTTGTTATAATGGTCAACAAAGTAAGTTTACACATGATCAGTGGCAATTTTTTATAATGGTCAACAAAGTAAGTTAACACATGATCAGTGGCAATTTTTTATAATGGTCAACAAAGTAAGTTTACACATGATCAGTGGCAATATTTTATAATGATCAACAAAGTAAGGTAACACATGATCAGTGGCAATTTTTTATAATGATCAACAAAGTAAGTTAACACATGATCAGTGGCAATTTTTTATAATGATCAACAAAGTAAGTTAACACATGATCAGTGGCAATTTTTTATAATGATCAACAAAGTAAGTTAACACATGATCAGTGGCAATTTTTTATAATGGTCAACAAAGTAAGTTAACACATGATCAGTGGCAATTTTTTATAATGGTCAACAAAGTAAGTTTACACATGATCAGTGGCAATTTTTTATAATGATCAACAAAGTAAGTTAACACATGATCAGTGGCAATTTTTTATAATGATCAACAAAGTAAGTTAACATCAGTGGCAATTTTTTATAATGATCAACAAAGTAAGTTTACACATGATCAGTGGCGATTTTTTATAATGATCAACAAAGTAAGTTTACACATGATCAGTGGAAATTTTTTATAATGATCAACAAAGTAAGTTTACACATGATCAGTGGCAATTTTTTATTCTTGTGATTTTTGGTTGTGAGACTGTGGATTTATTAGTTCACTTAGCCATCTGTTTATTTCATATCTGGGTTTTGATGTTTTATTCTAATCATATGAAAATAAACAAATTTAAGATTGTAGTTTTGTCTATATGGTTTAACAGATTTTCTTCATCTTGCTATTGTGTTTATTACTTGGGAAGCCAAAGTGTTTCAAGTAACTAAAATGGGCTTTGTGTTGTTTTTTCCTCCAGAACAAGTGAGTGTTCGTTCAAGCAGCACATTGCCTCACTCTCACCCAAACAGCCAACCTCCAACACCTACAAGGTTCATGGGCGGCAGTTGTGAGGACTTTGAGGAGGAGAGGGGAGATCTAATCCAGTTTTATAATCTTGTGAGTAGATATAAGGAAAATGTT
The DNA here is from genome assembly GCA_949126835.1 of Anisus vortex. Taxonomy (NCBI): domain Eukaryota; kingdom Metazoa; phylum Mollusca; class Gastropoda; family Planorbidae; genus Anisus; species Anisus vortex. Next base: position 43,245,903 of record OX421499.1, on the reverse strand, counting down.
TTTGTTTGTTTTGTAACACTGACCCTGGGAATCTGGGCTACTGCCGACCACTAAGTTTGGTTTGCAAACAATACCTGGGTAGTAACAAAAAGATTCTGTCCTGGCGCCAGCCATCCCAAGGCATGCCGATAACCTAAGGGGCGGTTTCCGCAGCCACATGCATTTCGTTCTCCCACTGCAGAATTCCCCTTGGATCATTATTGTGTTGCTCCCCGTATACCTGCATGTCGCCCGGCAGCCAAATATAAAAGAGAATTTGTAGATAAATAGGCCACATCTTCAGAGCCAGAGAAGCTCTAGAAAAGAACCCCAAGGCAAACTGCTCTGGAGAGACCCAAAGCAGACCTGGAGATGCGCAGAATTTATAGTAGCTTAGGGCACAGGCAAAACTTGGAAAGAGGTCAAGAGGCTAGCAGGAGACAGTGAAGGGTGACGTGCCATCACAGAGGTCCTATGTTCCCCAAGGAACCAAGGGGGACACATGATAATTAAAATAAATTCAGACCATCTAGAGAAACCTGTCAGTCTATGAAATTGTAATACTTGTGTTGTTCATCTATAGGTTTACTTAAAGAAGACAAGAACATTTGCTCTGAAGTTTGTTGACAAAAATTCTGAACCTGGGGTAAGACAGTTTTTTTATCTCTCTATTCTTATAAAATTATAATTTGTGTTGACTTATGAGTGAAATGATGTTCTGAAAATATTGTCTTGTCAATTTTTGTGTAGGACCACCCTAAGTTGTCCCCCCTGCCTGCGATTCGTTGTTTGTCGTCTTCACCTCGACGTGTGTCCAACAGCCACACAGTGTTTATCTCACCGCACAGAGCGAACACCTTGCCGCTGCTCAGAGGCCTGTCCTACTCCATCACGCTCAGTCCATCAAAGGTACAGTATTAGTGTCGTGTGTTTATCTGTCGCATATTTAACTGTCGGCACTCTATGCAATGGCAGAGACCTGTAGTGTGTAAATGTGGGGTGCAATGACAGAGACCTGTAGTGTGTAAATGTGGGGTGCAATGACAGAGACCTGTAGTGTGTAAATATGGGGTGCAATGACAGACCTGTAGTGTGTAGATGTGGGGTGCAATGGCAGAGACCTGTAGTGTGTAAATGTGGGGTGCAATGACAGAGACCTGTAGTGTGTAAATGTGGGGTGCAATGGCAGAGACCTGTAGTGTGTAAATGTGGGGTGCAATGGCAGAGACCTGTAGTGTGTAAATGTGGGGTGCAATGGCAGAGACCTGTAGTGTGTAAATGTGGGGTGCAATGGCAGAGACCTGTAGTGTGTAAATGTGGGGTGCAATGGCAGAGACCTGTAGTGTGTAAATGTGGGGTGTTGCCCTGTCCATGTTGCATTAATTTCATGATCCCACTTTATCTCAAGCGTGTTTCTTATTTCATTTATTTTTTTCAATTTTAGTTTAAAATCTTCTATACCATAATATTGAAACATGAATAGTAAACTGTGAATGTCAATAAATTGTTTTCGGTGATCAGATAGTCTTAGATCCTGGTAAACAATAGGATAGAATGAATAAGTTGTCTTTTTGAAAGTCAGATGGCAGATAAAAAAGTTGTTTGATCAGAGCCCAATCAGAAAATAGTTAAAAGATTTTTTTGGCTCCATAGTCTCGGAAGACAATTAGATTTGCTCTCCTGTGACATCACCAGCCCCGCAGCATTAACTGTGTCTGTGGAGACCTATCCTTGGGCTCTGTCGCATCTCTGGCACTTGAAAGCAGACCGTTTTAGCTGGTCAGAGCAGTATATGTTCTTTACTTTTCTTCACTTCTCTTCCAGCCATTTTGATAGGGCAATGTCTGCCCTATGCAGCAGATAGCTTATAGCCGGTAACTGCCGTTTTTGGTGTTTTGTTGACGCTAAATAGCAAAGTTGGAGTGTCATCTCCAGGACGCAAGCCTGGGCATTGTGTTAAGGAGAGGCTGATATTGTCCATGCATCAGTTCCCCCCCCCCCTCGCCACACATCACATGTAAACAAGGGAAAGGCATAGCCAATACAGCTTGGTATCAGTTGCGTCGCAGGAGTTGCCAGAATGCTGCGTGGCGAGCAGAAAGCGTACTGCCTTAGGGACTCCGGCTCCTGATTTGTTTTTGGGGTTTACTCCCCTTCCCAGTGCATGGGTGATGGAGGTTTGTGATAAGAGTTTTCCTTCTCCGGAAGTCATTAATATTTACAATAAATTGTTTATTGGTTCAAAGCTTTTAACATGGTGGCTGAGTGGCAGCGCGTTCGGCTGGTGTACATGGCTTCGAATCCTGGTGAAGGCTAGGATTTTTTCCGGGTCTGGAGGGTGTCCCCGAGTCTAGACAGCTCTATTGGGTACCTGACTAGGTGTGCTGGTCACACAATGCCATGGTATGCTGTGGCCACAGACACTTATGAACGCTGCTTCACCGGCCCTATGGATCAATTTGGTCTGACGGGATAACTTTACTTTTTAAATTAGCAGTAGTAGTTCATTACATCAGGACTGATAGCACTATGTATTTTGGGTCACTTGTGTTTTCTATAAAATGCTTTGAAACTTTAAACTCCAATCATTTTGTTGTTTTTTTGTTCATGACCAGGATTTACAAGCAATCAACAAGATGATCAAACAAGGAATCTTCAAGACTTCTTCTAAACGTGTCCTGGAAGTGGACAAAGACGACTCAGTTCAAAGCCCAGCCAAGAGAATGGCCACTGGTCAGCATTTCATTAAGAGGCTGCAAGATCTTAAACCAGTGGAAAACCCTGGAGGGGAATAAACCCGAGGGAAAGACAAAATGACCACAATGGACAGTAGTAGTATTTTAAAAATAGAAGATTTATATAGAATATTTGATGTGAGCCAAGAGCTTTTTTAAAAAGATGTTTTATTTTTTCATTGAGGTGATGATGAAAAAGAGAAAGTTGTTTTTTTAACAATTGTATTAGAATGTGATATTTGGATAATGTGGGAGAGCCAGCGTCCGTTATTTGTGAATAGTATTCAATCAATCAAGTTTTTAGTTTGGTGGAGCTCCGACAAATGGCAGTGTCACTTTGACCAGTATAGTTTGGCCTTGGTGGTACTAGATAGCAAAGATTTGAACTCAGTGAACATGTCAGGATCACCCAAGGAGAAGGTTTTTTTTCGTTAAAGCAATCAATATTCACAGATTAATTGTGGATTGATCAATCTTTAGTATATTCACTGATTAATTGTGGCTTAATGCATCTGTAGTATATTCACTGATTAATTGTGAATTATTAAATCTGTAGTATATTTACTGATTAATTGTGAATTAGTCAACCTTTAGTATATTCACTGATTAATTGTGGATTGATCAATCTTTGGTATATTCACTGATTAATTGTGGCTTAATCCATCTGTAGTATATTCACTGATTAATTGTGAATGATTAAATCTGTAGTATATTTACTGATTAATTGTGAATTAATCAACCTTTAGTATATTCACTGATTAATTGTGGCTTAATCCATCTGTAGTATATTCACTGATTAATTGTGGATTAATCCTTAAGTAGTATATTCAATGATTAATTGTGGAAATTATCCATCTGTAGTATATTCACTGATTAATTGTGGATTATTCCATCTGTAGTATATTCAATGATTAATTGTGGATTAATCCATCTGTAGTATATTCAATGATTAATTGTGGATTAATCCATCTGTAGTATATTTACTGATTAATTGTGGATTAATCCATCTGTAGTATATCAGACCTGCCTACTCTCCCGCATTGTGCGGGAGTTCTACGCATTTGAACCCTGTTTTACGCACACCTTTAAAATTCTCCCGCTTTTTTGTTCCCCGCTTATGGATTTTTTTTCCGAAAATTGTTAATTTTTTTTTTCCGATCGATATTTTTCCGACACTTGCAAAAAATGCGAATCTTTTTCTGTCGAAAATCGGAAGTCGGAACTAAAATTTATTTGCATGGACATGCGCAGTATATACATTTCCCTTTATTTTACCATCGAAGCGGCCAAAAAATGGCGGCACTTTCACTTTCTGGTCTGTGCCTGCCAAAAAAATCGGCAGATAAAAACTACGATAAAATATCGATTTCCAATCCAATGTCTTATAATAAATATAGTTACTTCCTTTTACTATTAAATAATCTTCCGCTTTTCGCTCTTCTGTTCTTTTTTTTTAATTTATTTTTACAACGAAGGATGTCGAACTTGGACTTGCTAGCAATGCAATGCCTAGGCCTAGGCTAATGCTATTACTATTGTATTGAAATGGAATAAGCTAGGTCATCTGGCTTACGTTATAAATCAGTTAGGAACCTTTTTAAGGCATGCTAATGCTATGTGACTCAGATTATAATTTTGCATCTACATATGAAAGACTGTTAGTTTAAAGTTTAGATTTTGAGAGGGAAAGCTGATCCCAAGCTTCAGCCATTGACTACGTCATACTCAAACACTGTTATTTTGCCATTAAGTTAGGCTATATCGGGAGAATTCTTTTTTTTTCAAAAGCTCTAAATAACTGAAACCTCTATGTAAATATATTAATAAATAGTAAGTTTTTTATAAGATAAATAAAATATAAAATGGCTATTATTAAATTCCATTATAATTTTTTTAAATGAAAATTAATATGTGCCTTTGAAAAGTGGAGTTTGGGGCAGGGGTGACACTTTTCCGGATTATCCCGGAAATCCGGATTTGCGAGGCTAAATATTTTTCGGCTCCGGATTCGCGAGATTCAATTTACTTTGGTTCCGGATTCGTGGGTTAACCAAAAAAAAAAAATCTACGGTCCGAAATCGCGGTACGAAACCCGGTTCGGTGATAATCGGATCCGCTATGAATAGACTTAATAGACCTGGTATGCGTACTGTAAACCATACCTAGATAGGCCTACAGTATTAGCCTATAAGCTTAGTAGCTTAGTTTAGTGAAATGTCACGCTATGTGGTTGGATTTTTTTTTAATTCACTAAAAAAATTTTTATGATCGGAAAATAAGGTGGGCTACCTAAATTTTCCAGCCGCCTAGATTTTTATCGTCATATCGGTAATTGGTTATTCCCGACTCGGCGACTGTTTCACACCTCCGTGTAGGCTATACTATTAGTAGGCCTATATTAGGCTAGGCCTAACTATAAGCTTGTAATGTGAAAGGTTATTGTCATTTCAATGGAAAGATTAAAACTGCTTTTTTTTTCCTCCATTAAAAATGCGTTTTTTATCAGCCCGCTAAAATGAAGGCGACGAAATATGAATAAATTAATCTATTGGAGCAATGTCACAGTTAGGCCTACTGTTTAATATAGATAGCATATATACGTTTCAATCATATTTATTAGGCCTAATGAATGGAGTAAAACTGTCGGTGTAGTGTTTAGAACTAGGCCTAGTCCTAGCAGTCACTTATGCTGGTGCATATTTTTTTCTAACAATATCGGACATAACAAGAAAATCATAAAATAATGTTGATTTAAATTAATTTCAAAACGAAGTTTTAAATTGTTAGTGTCGCGCATTCGCGAATTTGCTCATTTTCATAACAAAATATAAATACGTCATTTCACTGAACTATATAGCCTACCGTAAATAAAAATGTGTATTAATCCTTCAGTTTTTATTTTTTCCATCTTTTCAGTTATTAGATTAGACATTTGAAGTTACAGACTAGATTCAATAGTTTACTAGTTAACATGTTATCCTAAATTAACTAAAGTTTCATTAACATATGCCTTAGAGTTAAACTCACTAGGATTAAGATGCAAAATTTTAATTACATTTATTGGTAACTGACCTAGAAAATACAGAACCAACCAAGTAGCCTAAATGGGGAATAAAGAAACACATAATTATATCTTTAAAGTAGGCTAGCCTAACTTGAAAAAAACAAAAGGGTTATGATAAGATCAATAGGAATGATGTTATTAAATTGTTAAAATAACACATCTTTGTATGTTTAACTATGATTTTAGATTTGTCCATTTTTTAAAAAGATTATTCAAGCCATTTATCAATTACCAAAGTAAAGCTTAGGCCTAGCAATAACACAATCATATAAAACATTTTAAAGACATAATTTTCCTATCTTAATATGCAGAAACATATTGTAAAAACAACATTGCTTATTGGTGTAGCCTATATTATATTAAATTATATAAATATATATAGGGATATACAATATGGTAAAAATAGTATAAATTTTAGGAGTTGCGATAAATTTCAGGGTTTGTAAAATTTTGGATAGTAGGTAAGGGTTCAAGAAATTTTAAGAAAAGGATTTCAGGGTTCACTGCTTCAAGTGAGTGGCACCCACGGTTTGGGCTTATAAGCCTAATCAAACATTAAAACGGCTTTTTCTGTCATGTCCCCCTCCTTCTATAAACTTAGAGAGGAGACAATTTCTGAGTTTTACAAGTCTGTAAGACTTTATTTTTGTAAAGTCTGTGAATACCTTGGATGACCAAGTCCTTGTCAATTCAGTTGTAGTCAACCTTCATGAAAGAAAGAATATAACGTCTTCCCATCTAAATTACTACTTAGATAGGTTTCCAATGCTGATGGGGGATGTTGACAGGGATGTAATCTTTAAGCAGTTCGCCAAGCTGCAGAGTACTGACTTGGATCTGCCAGTAAATGAACAGGTTGATCACAGCTGGACAAAGTTGTCCTCCGAGTATCCCCAACTCTCAAGTCATGAAGGGGATACTCACAATTCCCCATTCTAGCGCGCCTTGTGAGCATATTTTTTCAATGGTCAGGAAGACCTGCACTGACCATTGCATTTGGAATGATGTTATTTCATGTAGATTAAATATTATCATATATTATGCTGCAAACCTGTGTTTCTTTATAACTATGATAAAATAGTTTGTGTATAATTATAATTATATTATTATGTATTTTTGTTATGCTGCTCTAAATCTCCCTCATCAGTTGGAAAATCTCCCACATAACTAGCCTCTGTCTCCCTCATGGGTCCAGTGGGGGGTAGGCAGGTCTGGTATATTCACTGATTAATTGTGGATTAAACAATCTGTAGTATTTGTGCCATGAAATTTGTTCAGCTGCAACTGAAAGGGTATTAATGTACAGCTTGATTTTTTTATCTCATTCTCATGTTCACAGATTTTATTTTCGTCCTTTTTCTGGGTTAGTCCGAGTCTATTGAGTAGATGAAATATTTAATGGGCAGGCTAGCCGTAGTAGTTGTACGAGTCTATTGAGTAGATGAATTATGGGCAGGTTAGCCGTAGTAGTTGTACATAAATAGCGCTGAGCTCTTTGTGAAGTTATTCGGATATTTTGAGGACAGAGTTGAACAATTTCTAATTTGAAATGCTCAATCAATTGCACTGCTATGTATATTGTAGTTTGGTAAAGCTCACAAAATATTCTTCTACAACCCTGTTGGTGCCATGAAAAGCTTTTTATATAATATATATTAACTAATAGCAAAGATAGATAGATGAACACCAGAACCTAGATTACTGAGCCCTTTTTGGGAATGGGGGGGAATTTATAGTGTTGGTTTTGGCAGGCCACACAATCTTCTTGTATGTCAGGACTGCTCATGTTGGCGAAATATTGTCACTATTAGTTCTATAGATGAAATAATTTTTTTCTGATGGAATATCTAAATGATGATTGAAAAGCTCTATTTTGCTGGAGTGTTGGGGGGGGGGGGGAGAGTAAAGCACATTGCATGTTGATTTGTTACTGGGCATCAGACTGCTGTTTACCTCAAATCTATTCAGTTATGCAAAGTCAGGTGAAGAGTTCAGTTTGAATTTGCTGGCAAGTGTTATCTTCTTCTTACCAGCTAGTTGTTTTTTGTTTTTGTTTAGTTCTACAACTTTAGATTAATTTCAAGTGCACATACATATATACATATATATATATATATATAAATTGTTTTACTGGAACATGCAGTTCTAAAGCTAATTATTATTTTTCTTTGTGTACAGTCTAAAAGTTCTATATATTGTATTATATATAAATGTAATAGCAATTGGACAATTGTTCTTATTGAGTATTTTGTTTGTTACTATTGTCTATAAAAAGACAAAACATTGGTTAGTTTGTGATGTAATATTGTGGGGGAATCACTGATCTATAAAAAGAATCGATTGGGCCCGGAAACTATATTCTTGAAGCCAAAATTAATAGGCTTTCACGTGACTTTCACTCAATTATATTTCCTAATCACTGACCTGTAAATACATTTTTCAAGTGACTTAGACTTCCGTTTTATCATTTAGATTTGTTCTAATTATAGTTGGTTTATTCCTATAACTCGCTTATATAGATAAGTGAATAATGTAAACAGTGTAATCAATTCTAGCGTCAATTTGCACATACACATTTATTATGGAGGCACTATTCTTTTTATAGATCAGTGGGGGAATCCATTATCTCTAGAGAAACATATTCTCATTCCCCAATGTTGTTGGCCACATGTTCATGTGTATGTGTGTCTCTCCCATTGGCTGGGTTTTTATTTAGCCAATCACTGGATGTAAGGAAGCCAAGGGGATTAACTCTCCTAGTGCTAGAAGATTGTTTGAAATCGGTTAAAGTGATGTGTTGCAATAATTGAAATGATTGTTGAAGTTGAATGTTGTGGTTTTTTTAATGTGCAGAGAAAAAAAGTCAGACATTTTGATAGTCTATGAACATTTGTTTCTTTAAAGTTTTAATGCAAGAAATATTCACTGATATTTCAGTGATTTAAAAAAAAAGTGCTGCAGAGGCCAAAATGTAAAAAAAAAAAGAGAAATAAATTTGACGTAGTAAGGAGTTCATTCCAAGACATATTGGTCCTCAAGCAAGACAAGGTTATTACTGCCTGGTGTCTTGAATGGCTTGCTCAATCCATGAATTGATTAGTGAATGACTTGTAAATATAGTTATTATCTCCCCATGTCATTCAGCACACACTCCATGATGAGAATGAACTGAAGGTTGGCTGTGTGTTTATGCAAAATGTGCAGCTTCATACTTGACTAGTTTTTTGTTTTCTTCAGCCTGTCACTAATTGTGTACTCAATCACTAATTGTGTACTCAATCACTAATTTTGTACTCAATCACTAATTTTGTACTCAATCACTAATTGTGTACTCAATCACTAATTGTGTACTTGACAATTCATTCTTTAAAAAAAAAAAAAAATTTTCTACTTGTATAATCTTTGAATTATTTACTTTATGCTCTATTTATACACATTTATATAGCGACCTGCAATCTATACACATATTATATAAATACATATACATACTATGTTCATTTGGAAATAATTTTGTGCTATTCAACCTTGTGAACGATTGAAACATGTTTATTTGTTAAAAATATTTTGTTTATTTATCCCTCTATTGCAACGTTATGTTTTTACTCCATCAATTGTTACACCAGCCTTGTGTTATATTTTTTTAATCTATCTGCGTCTCGGCAAGACGCAACATGTTTTTTGTTTAAATGTTTGGAAAACCCCTGTGTACAAACTAAAAGGAAGAACTTGTTTGTTTGTGATGATGTCACCTTGTATTCTCTTCACTCAATTTGTGCAAGGAAAATGCTGTCAGCAATTGATTAAATTTTCTACAATATGCTGTCTGTACAGTTTATTTGATTTCCTCTAAAATTTTGTGTAGTTATTTATTTTTGTTTTATATACAGTGTACATTGGTTTTCTTAATTTATATTGAAATTGATCAATAAAGTGTATATAGCTGAGCATTGTTTGACTTTTTATTGATGGTTGATTGATGGGCATTTATCTTTCTTGCCTGTACAAATGATACTGTGTATTGTGTTGGCTTCGGGGCAGAGTGGCCGAGTGGAAGCGCGTTCGACAGGCATATTGAAGGTCCTGGGTTTAAATCCTGAAGAAGGGTGTCCTTAAGTCTACCCAGCTCTGATAGGTACCTGCCATTAGTTTGGGTAAAGTAAAGGCAGCTGGGCATGGGTCTGGCCACACATTGCCTAATAAGCCATGGCCAATAAAACTGGGGAACGCTGCAATTTTAGATGCTTTACAGTAAGGTCATTAGAACTGAAGTGTAATCAACTAAAACTAAATAAACAAAAGTGTCAACATATCCTATCAGTCCATTCTATAATAACAAACATGAGAAGTCTGCAAGTGAATGAGACCAATGTATGAGTGTTGCTCTCAAATGGTGATTGGAAGGATTTGTGTGAGGAATTGATCATATTTTTGTCACTCCAGATGTTAAGAGTCTGACTTTTTTTTAGAGGGAATTAAATTAGTTTGGTTTATAAGAGTCGTATTAGGCCTGTATGTGTACAAGAGAGTTAAGAAGTATTCTATTAGATTTCTGTTACAGTGTATGTTCTTGAAGAATTAATGTATATATTGTATATTATGTATACACAACAAATTTAATGACATGGACATATTATATTTTTACTGTGATATACAACTTACTATTGTTTTGTGAGGGAGAGAGGGAGACAGAAGGAGATGGATAGGGAGATATGATACAGAGAGGGGGAGGAGAGAGAGAGAGGGGAGATACAGAAAGGGAAATAAGAAACAGAGATAAAAGAGCGAGAAAGTCAACAATAATTAGAAATATTTGAATAAACAAACAACATAGTTCCTGATTATAAAATAATTGATTCAATTACTTTCAAACACTGATTTAATAAACATGTAGAAATAGAAAAATACCAGACAGTCTGGTGGGGTGGGGAGTGGAAGTATCAGGTAGAGACCACTCTTCCACACAGGTGATGACAACCTGTCTAAATGCCTTTGTCAGCCAGTAACCTCCCCTTGCAACAATGTTATGGGAAAAAACTGACAAACTACCGTAACGTAGATCAATTCAAAATTAAATATAGAAATCTTTTCTAAATATCTGGTGGGGGGGCTACATAATTATATTTATTTGTAAGAAAATACTGAAAACTGGTACAAATCAAAACTGTTTAAAACCAAAAAAACTACGCAAATACTGAGTGGTGAATCTTGTTAAATGCACATGAGATAGACACATCAACACGAGGGAGTAGGTCGAAAGCTAGAACAGCCAGTCACATGAATTGATTTATTCCATCTATTAGGGTCAACATCATCAATGACATGACATTGTCTTTCACTGAAATACTAAGCTACAACTCAACAGTATTTCAAAGAAATAGTTTTTCATCTTGTTCAACGTTCAGTCAAACAATGGAAAAGAAGCAGCCAACTGCATTCTATTCTACTCGATACCCAAGCGTTTAATCAAGGTCATTAAGAAAATGTGTTGCCATTGACGTCTGCTTGCCTTCACCGTACAACAATCAATGCAGGAGCTGTTTCAGGGTTTTCCCCAGTCAGCACGACTGGCACACACATTGAATCTATTTAATCTCATATTATTCTCCGTGCTGCCGCAAATACATCTTCGAGGAATGTCAAAAGGGAATATTCATACAAACGACAGATAATGGAACGTGTTTTGAAACGCCGGTCTCCAGATTCAAGACTAAACTTAACATAGAAAGCGTCATACAAGAACTGCTGCATCACTTTAAGGAGAAGGCCTCCATTTGCTGGTAGCTGGTACTTTTGATATAATGTAAAGTACCCTTCGGACCAAACTGATCATAGGGCTGATGAAGCAGCGTTCAGCAGTTTCTGTGGCCACGGCATACGAAGGAATGTGTGGCCAGCACAATGCCCAGCCGCCTTTACTTTATCCTAACTTTTGATATGCCTGCAGATAATTCTGAATATCAACCCGCCGAAATAAACAAACACCTGATGACAGGTAACCACCTACCCCACACACATGAAGGACATCTATTTCAAACACCAGAAAATTGTTGAGAACTTTAATTTTTTGGCGGGTCCAGTTTGCTTTTCCAAGATACATGTCAGAATCAGGAAAGCAGCAAAAGCCAAACTGGGTGACAGTATAAAGATTAACTTAAGTCTGACCAAGAGAATCAATAGCATGTCTTCTAAGCGAGGAGTCGGCAACCATTTGATAAAAGTGTGCCAAAGTAGCATTTTTAATTCATTCAGCGTGCCAACAGCCTATACGTCATCCTGCTCTTCTCCTTTAGAAGAGACTTGAATACAATTTTGGGGAGTATTCCGCGTGCCATTGAAAATCGATCTGCGTGCCAAGTCTGGTACGCGTTCTGTGGGTTGCCACCCCTGTTCTAAGCCATTGCTAGAGACCGGGTCTAATGGGCTTATCAGGTCAGAAAAGATGAACAGGCCAAGAAACACCAGCCTTCTGTGCACACTTTGCAGCTACACTGTCTACTTGTATGCTGGGAAATCATACATCATGTTATCATACTATCATGACAACATAATACATAATACGATTGTGCGATAAACACGATAAATTGACCGTACAATTGATGAAAAAATATCAAAACCATTGAATAAAAACATAAAAAAATTCATACAAATTTAGTCTGGGGTTCATCCCAGTCAAATGTAATATGAAAAAATTCTTCAAAATACACAATGAAGTTGTCAAAAAAAGAATGTTTATTTTGTCTTAAGGCAGGCAGATTTGAATGTACTTAAAATATGACCAAAATGTTGGTCTTTATTGCCAATCCTCAGAAGATGCTATAGGTCTTCACCAATTGTATCGTTACAAATGTACATTCACACTGTCTGATTGCCCTGACATTACATTGACCCGTGTCATAAATGTGGCAATGTTTGAAATTTCTTATGTCCAGATCTTGCATCGGCACTTATTCACCAGTGTATGGGCACTGATCTCGCGGATAAAACCCGTATCACATGACGCATGGTGGCTGTATTTGGTGGCACCACCTGCAGCCATTTCACGAGATTAGAATTAGGATTCAACTGTCACTCCTGACGTGACGTCTGTCACGTGACGTCTGTCAAGAATACCAGTGTGTGAAGACGTCCTGCTTGAGGCCGGTCCTGAGGAACTGCTTGGCGATGGATTCGGAATGCTGGGTCTTGGCGTGCAGCGTCTTTAGGACGTCCACCTCGGTCAAGGCACAGGCTGCCTGGTTGATGGTGCTCTGCAGGCTGGTCAAGCCGGACAGTGCCATGTTCACATCCAAACCTGGTAGTAAAAGAACTGTTTTTAGAGTCTAATGCCTTGAATAATATTTTATATTATTACTACTTTGCCCTTCTGCCCTCTAGTGTTTCTAGGTTTAGTGATTTAACTATTGGTGTTAGTTGTGAATATTCGCTAGTAATAAACCTTGCATAAAATCATATCATTGTGTATATAGTTATCTTTTAGAGTAACAACTAATCAACACTTTATTTATTGCAAAGCCAACAAGGAAGAAATTTAATGAATAGATTTTCATTGAAGTAAATTGCTTCCATTCAACTAAAGTCGCTTGTTCTAAAAAGATAAACAAAAGTTCAAGTGTTAAAGCGTAGGGAATCTGTTGAGGAGCATTGGCGTAGCAAACGTTTTCGTCGCCAGGGGCGGGCGTGTAAATGTGAAAGTGTTAAAACACACATTGTTTGCTAGACCTACCAAAGTGAATGTTGCAACACCTGGATGCTGGACTTACCCGTGTGAATGTTGCAACACCTGGCCGCCTCCCCCTCAGCAATGACGAACATGTCCGAGTCCTGGAAGTAGGCCGCAGTCTCCAGCCTCTGGAACAGCTTGATGTCAAACAGCCTGGGGCTGAACTTGAGGTGCCTCAGGGCCCAGGCCTCGGTCAGGGGGCTTTCACTCGTCCACTTACAGGCGTTGAAACACTGAACGAAAATATTGCGCATCATCTGAGAAAAAGAGTTGAATGACGTCATTAGGGAACTACTGCTGACATTCATTCATTTCTTTCTCCCTGAATCTTTTTCTTTCTTTTTCGTTCGTCCTCTTTTCTATTAATCTTTCCTTCCTTTCCATCGCTCTTTCTTTCATTTTTCATTCCTTTCTTTTTTTTTCTCTATCTCCCATTGTTTCTTTTTTTTCCTTCATTCGTTTCTTCATTTTTTACCCCTCCTTTTTTTTCTTCCCTTTTTCTAGACTTATACGCCCCCTCCCCCCCCCCCCCCCCCGATTTGTTTTCTTTCACGTTGATCTATGTTCTCCCCTTTTCTCGTACTTTGCGCAACTGAGAGGTAAAAGTTAGGCTATTGGTAGTGACGTCTACTACTGGAAGGATACATTAATGAGTCATGAATGACTCCAACGAACCACCGTCAGTGTAAATGTTCCTCCCAGACCCGCAATAAAACAAGCGGCCTAGACAAAACAGCAGCAAGGTATGAATTGACAAGTCTAAATGATTATACATGCACGGTAAACCTAAAAGTTCATAGTGTAACAACATTTCCGGTCCTATTCGTTCATTTACTAACAAAACATGTCTGTGTGCTGCTTTACTGGTTGCACTGCGAGTAAGAGAAGATGTAAGGGATTACATTTTTTTATATTTCCAAAAGATGGTGCCGAAAGAAAAAGATGGATTGTGAACGTCAGACGTGAAGAATCATTTATTTTGATTCCCAAAATTGACTATTTTATTTTATAAATATTTAACTTTTGATGACAAACACTTCTAGTATTAATTATCGCATAGGCCTACTTACTTTTGATGTTAAAAACGGATTCCTCATAACTAATCTTGTAGCCTTTGTATATTTCTAAAAGGCCAGAACTGGCCGTCAGGGTTGTAATAAATTGTCAAACACCAGCAAAAGCATTTTGTGTGTTGTCGGAAGTATACCAGAAGTTCACCAACACGATAAACCGTGACTTATTGAAAAGGTCAAGGCCTCATTAAGACTTGTCATAAGATCAAACACAAATCTTTCATTTTTTTTCAAATAACAGCATAATAAAACAGACTAATAAATCAATTCAAAGCTAAAGTTTGACAGACGTCCCATAACTAAGTACAGGCAAGGATAACTGTGTGATAACTGAATGAAAGTTTATTGTAATACAAGCACGACAAAATGCTAAAAAGACAGAGTGTCTAACTTTTACGCGACTCCACAATATTATAGGTTTGGTTTCATAATCAACTTGAAGATGTTTTACTCATTATCTCGTAGCCAGAAGCCATAACATGCAGTTTTCCTTAAACCCATATAGTTCTAGTGCGCAGCAATTCTAGAAAATTTACTGCAAGCACTGATGACGTCATTTCGTTCTTGCTTGTTTTTTTTTCGCCCAAACTCAATGCATTAAGTCAAGCTTTTTTTTTTTGCACGAAAACTCTCAGATTTAAACTTTCATGGCGACGACGAAATATCTTAATTAAAAAATCAATAAGGGAGATTACTAGTAAATATATGTTTTTACATAATCAAAGGGAGATCAACTGTTTTTTTCATCCACCCACTTATCTATGTTAAGAACCCAATCGTCATCAATAAACTATAAATAGAATACTGGGGACCTTTGTTGAATGATACGTTTTTTTTTTTTACTGCTCCTTAACTAAGAGAGGAAACTCGGATATTCCGACTAGGAATTTTTCCCAGTTCCGAATTAGTGTGTATTCATAATAATCGAGTTGACGATATGTGGAATCTTAACCGAAAAAGTCTAAAGAGCTGCTAAATTACTGGTTTTCAACTTTCAACTAATATATTATAGATATTGCTGACACTGCTATTTACAGAGATTCATTATTTAAAAAAATATTTTTACGCTAAACAGAATTATAATTATCCAGAAAATTATATAGAAAACAAATGTGACAGTCCATTAGTCCATACTATTCAATTGATGAATCTCCATTTTCAATAAAAGAATAAGAAAAAAAAAGTAAAATGTAACGATTCGGAACTGGGAGGATTTCTCAGTTGGAACATTTCTGAGTTTCTCAGTTGACAAGCAGTGAAGAACGTAGCATCCTATTTCTTATCTTATTGCGTCCTACACTCATAATAAAGTCTTGCATTTTGATTAGTGTTGCCTAACTTTGAGGGCTACATGGGCCTAAGTATAAGGCTGTGTTTGTATGCCGTATGTGTATGTTTGTTTGTATACTGAGTCTGTAGGCTGTGTTTGTATGCTATGTTTGTATGATGTGTTTGTATACTGTGTTTGTATGATGTGTTTGTTTAATGTGTTTGTATGACGTGTTTGTATGCTGTATTTGTATGCTGTGTTTGTATGACGTGTTTGTATGATGTGTTTGTATGATGTGTTTGTAAGCTGTGTTGTATGCTGCGTTTGTATGCTGTGTTTGTATGCTGTGTTTGTATGGTATGTCTGTATGTTGTGTCTGTATGTTGTGTCTGTATGTTGTGTCTGTATGGTATGTCTGTATGTTGTGTCTGTATGTTGTGTCTGTATGTTGTGTCTGTATGGTATGTCTGTATGTTGTGTCTGTATGGTGTGTGTATGTTGTGTCTGTATGTTGTGTCTGTATGTTGTGTCTGTATGTTGTGTCTGTATGTTGTGTCTGTATGTTGTGTCTGTATGGTGTGTGTATGTTGTGTCTGTATGTTGTGTCTGTATGTTGTGTCTGTATGTTGTGTCTGTATGTTGTGTCTGTATGATACTTACAGATCTGTCCAGTACCAGTCTCATATGTCTGACCAGTGTCCCCTCAGTCCTAGGTAGAGCTAAACTCATGTAGCGATGTCTGGTGCTGCCAAACATTTTCAAACTAAAACCTGGACACGATAAAAAAGGACAAAAGAAAAAAAAATTAAGTTAATTGACAACACCTTCAAATTGAGCAGACGAGAAACTCAACAAAATAAAAAACCACAAATGTGTATCTTTTTTAAATAGTGCAATAATTAGCCTACAGCTGCCACACAGACTTGAATGTGTAATTGTGATATTCTATTGATATAAATAATTCTAATTCATTGATATTGATTTTTCCAAATGGCTTTCTGTAATTTCGCTCAATAAAATGTAACTAGAAAAATTTGTTTAAATATAAAAGATAGAATTTAATCATAAGCTCTCTGTGATTTTGATCTTTCTGAATTACAAATTAAACACTGTGTTCCTCATTAGGTTGTACTTCTGCCTAGGGAAGATAGAACATTTTTTCCGGATCATACTGAACAAGGTTTTACTGTATTTTGTTTTCTTTTAAAGTGCTTCTTATATTTATTGATTTAATTAAGTAGCAATGGATTAGCCTTCTGAGACATGTATTAATAAAAAAAAAGGGTAGGCTAGGGCTAAATTTACATGATTGAAATTATTGATAAGGTTAGATGTGTCCCGCCCCATTTTCACCCCTGGGGCGTTATATTGACTTTCAACCCGGAAGTCATTCTCCCCTGCAAACCAACCAATGAGAACCCTCGGTATATTAAACCATAGTCACCAGACGTGAGATCCATGTTTCCCAGTTCTATCCCGTAGGCCGAGAGATCAAACAGTAGGCCGTGTATTCTACGTTCTGCCAGGGGCACTGAACTCTTCTCTGCCCTGTCCATGGAGGCCACGGCTCCGAAGGCGTGGCACGAGCTGTGCAGGAACTCGTCTGTCAGTCCCAGCAGTCTGGCAGCTTGACCGCTGGAGCCGTCGCAGGCGATGACCAGCTTTCTCCCAGGGAAGCTTTCAATGTCAAGGATTTTGTCACGGCCAAACTGAGGAGGAAAAAAATGACTTCAGAAATTATTCCATTTTCTTCTAGCTTGTATAATTTGTAACTGGCGCGGTAATTGTATATAGTCTCTCTACTCTATACAGACGATTGTTTCTTAATCCTACACTTGGGCGCCAGTATTGGAGTAGTATTATCTGTGTGGTGGTGTGGTTAAAAATAGAATTAAACACTTCAATAAATCAAGACACACTTTTTAATGAAAAGCAACTCCAATCTTTATTTTTTCTTTCTATACACGAAGACAGTTTTACAAAACGTTTTCCCATTGCTATTTATAACCTTATTTAAGATTTCTGTAAAGCGGAAGTGTTTCCAAGGAAGCCAAGATATCGAAAACTCTTTCCATATCAACAGCAACAGAAGTCAAAATTTTTTTTTGGCTTTAAAGTTTTTACATCAAATTCCAATTTTGCCCCTAAGACAACAACACCCCCCCCCCCTACACGAACACATATACACAAAGAAATATTCAAGTCCATTATGAAAGTTGAGGACAGTATTTTAGCCCATGGCATGACTGAACATAACACTTTCAGTTGGTGATCAGATTTAGTTTGTTGAGGAGATACTAACAGTGTTAGAGTACCGGTTCCATTAGAAGAGAAATACGAGGTCATTTTATTTCAGCTATTGGTATGTGGGGCTTGCGTGATACAGACGTAGTTGTTTTTCTCTTCTTTCGTCGTGGTCACATGATAATCGCCATCGCCAGTGTATATTTAGGACAAGGTCATTGCCATTCAATTTCCGCTTTACTGGCCCAGATGTTGATTTAAGGCAGCTTGCAGGCGAGTCAATTAAACGGGCTGTAATTAAAGGTGGTGGTTAGGCCGCTGCAGTACTGCCCGACACCCAATTACAGTACTGCCCGACACCCGATTAGAATTTCGATACCTTCGTCCCCATAGACCGTTCTAAATTATCTCTCAACTTCCCACCCCCCATGACATTAACTTTATTATTTTTTTTTGCAGGTCATATGACGTTGTCTTATTTCTGAAAAAACAACAACTTAAATTTAGATTTTATTCTTTATATCCTGAACCAAACATTACAATGTAATAATATTAACAAGATATTGTTTAAGAGAACTAAGAAACAACAAAGTAAGTAGGACATAGCCAAGATAAACAAAACACATGGAGGCATATGTGTACGAGATGATTATAATAGTTACAGCTACAGTCATTGCTCAGAAATTGCTAAATATTCAGAAATAAAAAACAAAAATTTACAGATACAGCCTATCTTATCTTATCTTATCTTATCTTATACATTACAGACGCTCCTTCTATATAGAAGATTATTGCGTCCTACGCACATCCGTGGTCTGCGTCTAGTCCTGAATTTCTATTAGTGTTTTAAATTATACAAATTAAGTTACTGATTTTCCTGATTTGTTTAGGCAACTCATTCCATACCAGAATGCCACTCGGGAAGAAAGAGTACTTATATATGCATTTGATAAACATATGACTAACTTTATTTTCTACTATGTATCACTTTGACTATAGATAAAGATATGCATCTCTATGACTAAAATAGCTTTCTTCCATTCTATCATCTACTTTCCTTCATTCTGTATGTCTGTCTTTAAAGAATTTGATAAAAAGCAATATATACGATGATTTAACTATGAAATTGAACTGTTTTATTTTCAAGGAAATTATAATAATGATGAATGAACAGAACCCCGAGAATGCGAGAATAATTGGAAATAAGACAGAAGACTTCAATATGGAGTTTAGTCTCGAAACAATGTACCAAAACTAGATGAAAAATAATGGCTACAGGAAGCCATAGCAACATAATGATAGGAAGTAGGGATTGCTTGGCGCGTGACTCTTGATTCCACAGATTAAAATCTGATTTCAAACGGTGATAGAACCAAAGATTTAGAGATAGAACACAACAGATCAATTGGTGAAAAATAAAATACAGTGAAACCAATTCTTGATTTTTTGTTTAACAACAAGTACAGTGACTTGAATGCACTGATTTACTATTAGAAGGTCTGGCTTAAAGCCAAGAATGGTTTCTGAATTGTACATTTACATCGGTATAAGCCTACATCTATATACAGTATACACCTACCTGAAGTATACATCTACTTGTCTGTAGTATCCATCTACCTGCCTGTAGTATACTACGTCGAATACTAGATGACTACAGCAACAAATCAAGCGCCTCTGCCTTAGTAGCAAAACTCCACCTAGATACACTACAACAACGAAGTATCCATGATTTATAAAATCATCAACGAGCACGAGGACCTTTCGACCCAAACAAGTAGAATGCAGAAAGTGTCCCGCTCTACCCGAGGCCATCAGCTCAAGCTGCATGTCCCACATGCACATACCGATGTCTACAAATATTCTTTTTTTCCGTCAGCCATTAGGCTGTGGAACACCCTGGACCAGGCCTCAATCACTGCCCCTACAGTTCCGGCCTTCAAATCGTCACTAAAGTGCTGGTCCAAAAACCTAAAGTGACACTCTTTTATCTGTATATAATTGTTGTTTGCTATGTTATGATTGCTATGTTATTTTATGTGTATTTAAATTGTGGACTTTTTCCTCGGTTCTGCGGGGCCACAGTATTACGAAGAAGAACATCTACCTTCCTGTAGTATACATCTAACTGCAGAATATATCCCTTTGCAGTATACATCTACCTGCCTGTAGTATACATCAAACTGCAGTATACATCTACATGTAGTATACATCTACCTGCAGTGAACATCTTCCTGCAGTGTACATTAACCTGCAGTGTTCATCTACCTGCAGTGTACATCTACCTGCAATTTTACATCTTCCTGAAGTATAAATTTACCTACAGTATACATCTCCCTGCAGTGTACATCTAACTGCAGTATACATCTACCTGCAGTATACATCTACCTGCAGTATACATCTACCTGCAGTATACATCTACCTGCAGTATACACATACCTGCACTATACATCTTCGAATCAAATCGATCCATACAGCGAATGATGTTACTATCAACTTTCGACGAGTGTTGTCTGAACAGGCTATTTAGTTTAGTCGGGCGATTGGTCTCATTTGATTTATCGATTGCCGAAGATTGAAATTTCCGCAGATTAAATATAGTACAATCACATGACAGGTCCAGCCTCTCCAACCCTATCACACGGAATTAAATATATTTGTCACGGCTTATATTAGACTTGTGCTGAGGACAGAACTCACATCTCTCCCCTTTTTCTTCTTGATGGGATTATACTAGATAGTTTAAAGAGGAAGGGGCTAGGATCCACAGTTCAGCGCTTTTCCACTAGCTCACCACACTAGGCAGAATTACGATATTTCAAAACTAAAAATAAAACAAATTGTCTTATTTTGTTTGTGTACTAGACAATAATCCATTGGATGTATCCATGTTATTTTCTAAACGATCCACATACTTTTGTGTATGTGTGTCCCAAAAGGTTCGTCCAATGCCCAGGGGTCGGCAACCTTTTGCTATTATTATATTATAGTGTGCTAAACTTGGATTTCTAAATCATTCAGCGTGCCAACGGCCTAAATGTCAACCTGCTCTATTATACTTGTTTTTATTATTTTTGTATAAGACAATTAATTTAATTCCGTAGCAAGACAAAGAATTTACAGATAAAATCGTTAAATTTATATTTAATAACAAAATTAACGTGTTTGTGATTAGGCCTACCATCCTTTTTATTTGCCTTTTTGCCAAAAACAAAATGTTATTACCGAACTTTACATTTATGGTAATTATTTTAACAACATGATAATTTGGTTGTCAAGATAATGATCTAGCAACTGCTGATATTGATTATATTTTGTTCTCAATTTAACTGAGATTTTCTTTAATTTGTTTAACCTTCTTTACGTTCTAATAAAGTTATCGTTAAGCGGAATTGATACATAGTAATCATACAAACTGGGTAGTTAATGCAATGTTTGAAAAATGTGCATACAATTTTTAGTCAGAAAATATTTATATAATTTTCAACTTCTTTTTTTAGAGTTTGTTCATTATAAAGTTATAAATTGTTGGTCATTATAAAGTTATAAATTGTTGGTCATTATAAAGTTATAAATTGTTGGTCATTATAAAGTTATAAATTGTTGGTCATTATAAAGTTATAAATTGTTGGTCATTATAAAGTTATAAATTGTTGGTCATTATAAAGTTATAAATTGTTGGTCATTCTAAAGTTATAAATTGTTGGTCATTATAAAGTTATAAATTGTTGGTCATTATAAAGTTATAAATTGTTGGTCATTATAAAGTTATAAATTGTTGGTCATTATAAAGTTATAAATTGTTGGTCATTATAAAGTTATAAATTGTTGGTCATTATAAAGTTATAAATTGTTGGTCATTCTAAAGTTATAAATTGTTGGTCATTATAAAGTTATAAATTGTTGGTCATTATAAAGTTATAAATTGTTGGTCATTATAAAGTTATAAATTGTTGGTCATTATAAAGTTATAAATTGTTGGTCATTATAAAGTTATAAATTGTTGGTCATTATAAAGTTATAAATTGTTGGTCATTATAAAGTTATAAATTGTTGGTCATTATAAAGTTATAAATTGTTGGTCATTATAAAGTTATAAATTGTTGGTCATTATAAAGTTATAAATTGTTGGTCATTATAAAGTTTTACATTGTTGGTCATTATAAAGTTATAAATTGTTGGTCATTATAAAGTTATAAATTGTTGGTCATTTTGTCTTTTATAAAAGAAAAATAAGAAACATAATATTAGAAATACTAGCGCAAATAAAACGGGCTAATTATCTCCCTTTAATTAAAATAAACTTTATAAATTTAATTCAAATGTGGTGCCAAATAAGTTATGTTTGGTAATATTACAAATATTACTAAGTAATTATTATTTCTTTATATAAATCCAACATTATAGTATTCATTACAAGATGTAATTATTAGCTGTATAAAATTAGTTATATTTACTTATATTTATGACTAATTGAAAAAGATGAGCATTAAAAATGTAATTTAAATGTAATTAGTCTGAATCAATTAATCAGCACCTTGTCTTGAATGCTCTTCGATAATTTATAACGGCAGAAACATATTTAGTCATTTCTGAGTAGTGAAGTGTAAGTGACCTCTTTGAATGCTTAAGACAGCTTTCATGTGCAATAAATAATGTTCACAAGTGTAAGTTGAACCCAAAGCTGAAAGTAGAGCAAATGCCTGGCAGTTGAGAATAGCAAATGACTTTTCTAAACAGCTTCCTTCCAGATTTTCCCGCAAATTGACACATTTTGATGCCCATTTTTTTTTTGGATGTTTAAAATTCAACTGTCTGCGTTTTAAAATCTTCAATATCCCTCCATTAAAAAAAAAATCTACATCCAAGAGGTTGAAGTAAGATCAAAACAGTTAGGCTTGATGAGGTATGAAAAAATAATTACATGAATTTGAAAGTCTTGCCTTTGTTTAGAAAACTCCGCTTTGCATGCTTCGATGTACTTTTGAAAAAGCCCAACTATCTGTCTTAATTTATGCCTTAATAATGAGAAGTACATATAGTTAAAAGGTATATGTAAATCCATTTCAGTGATCTAACAGTTCAAGTGATGTTTCACCCCCTACTTGTCAATGCGTTCAACTCACTTAAATGTGTCGCTCTGTCAATCAGAAACATCGGCAACAACAGTTTTACTCATTCTGAACCGCAAAATATTGATGTTTTTTTCATCAATAAAAAACACCTCTTGGATGTCTCTCGTGTGGCATTGAAAATCGATCTGCGTGCCAAGTTTGGCACGCGTTTCTTAGGTTGCCGATATCTGGGTTAGACTATGTGCGTGTCAGTGTGTGTTATATGTCTACTGTGTTTGATCTGTGTGTCTATGTGCCAAGCCAAAGTGTTGGTTTAAAAAATAACACAAATTCAGAAACACGAACCATTAGGCTAACTCAATTTGTGATTCGTTTCGATTGGTCAAATATTTGCTGATTGAATTCTTGGACCGAGAAATTGAAAGAAAATTGAATTAGGAGTTGACCCCAAGGGGCCACAACTTCATTCCAAATCAACATTGTCATAAACGTTTAGAGTTATCTTTTATAGCAAATAGTAACCATTGTCTTCAACTTAAATTAACAAATAAATGACAACAAACTTTGAACGTTTCCACTTTAGACCTTATTATGAGCTAAGAATACGGAACCTCGTTTTAATTAAAAGGATTTAGCCAATAGCCGTGTTTTAATGTTTAGAAATGCAAATATCAGCATTGGTTAATTATAACTAGTCTACACTTGTACAACTTGAACAAGTTGTTTTGTAAATATAAATAATAAAATACTAATTTAATGTTTAAAAACTCAAAGTATACGAAAGTATGACTTTACTATGAATTAGAAAAATATTTATGCCCAAAAGACTTTTTAATAAGCAAATGAATTCCGGATTGATTGAGAATAAAGTTTGTCCATTCCGTAGACGCATGGTGTTCTAAACATACATTATTTGCTGGGGAAATATTTGAATATAAACGAAACTCAACAAAGCCGTTAAATGTTTGGGTTGAGGCAAATGGGAATTTCTCAAAAGGTTAAGCACGGGCAGATATTAAATAGACATTTGGAATGTAATTTTTTGATACAAAAAATACAAATTATTCTCGTATTTAAATAAAATATCTAATTTAAACGGGAAAATATTTAGAAGACAATGTCGAATTGATATAAACAAAAATCAAGAAAACTTACGCGGCCACATTATCCCATGTGTACCTATGTAGAAGGAGGTGCCTTTTAAAATGGGTTTAGTATTTCCGACAAATGTAGCATCAGTACTAAATGAGATAAATCTCATATCAACTGACTAGACGGCCAGCAGCTTTATTTTGTATTCACTAACAGTTTCCTGTTTTACTGTTGCATCATGGGCCAGATCATTAGTTTTCTGGCAGGAAAGTAAAAAAAGAAACAAATCCACCCGCGCTCACGCTACATTCAAAGTCTGTTTAGTATTTCAATGACAATCTTTCTTTTATGACATTCTAGATCGTTGTTTTTTTAAATATGAAAACTAAACAACTTAATATTGTTGTAGTTTTAATATGATTCTTGACGTGAATGGGTTAACACTTGAAACTTTTCTCTGTTTTTTTTAAATCGTTGCTTGCAGAAATAAATTAAGCTGTTTTTGCTTTAATAATGTCAACGGCTGTCATGTATAATGTAGTCCATAGGTTCTCAACCTTTTTCGGCTCACTGCCCCCTTTGACAATTTTTTTCCGCTCACCGCCCCCCCCCCCCTTCCGCCCATCTGGACTATAGTTTCCGCATTTTTTTTAGGCGGACTATACTTTTTGTGTGATTAATTATCTCTAAAAAAAACTGAAAAGGAAAGATATTGTAAGCATTAGTAGATAAAAAAATTGCCTGAACAAAAGGTTTAAATACATCAATATAAATGTGAGTCGTTTGCCTGGTGTGTTGCTAGCAATTTGTCTATTTTAGTTTCAATTTCGGTTGCAAAAGCCTTAGGTTTAATAATCAGTAATATTTGTTATATTACACAACAGAACTTGTTCGGCATCAGTATTGAATCAAATGTGGAAACATTTTTTTAGTTAAAGGGAGATAATTAGCCCTTTTATTTGAGCTAATATTTCGTTTTTTTTTCTTTTATAAAAAATTAATGGCTTACAAATTATAACTTTGCAATAATCAAACTGTAAAATGTATTTGAAAATTATATAAATATTATGTGACTAAAGAATTTATATGTATATTTTTAAGCATTACAATAACTACCCAGTTTGTATGATTACAACTTATCTCTACCGCTTAACAATAGTGTTTGAATTATGTGGGTGTATCTAAAACACATTAAGGATATCTCGGTAAAACAGATATGAAATTATCATTAATATTAGCATAATTATGATAGGGCGACAGTAATCGGTCAGCAGGGTTGACAGTCCGGTTAACCAACCACAGGACCAGCCGGACGCACACTATATTTGCAAAAACAGACCCTTACTTCATCGAAAAGTCGATGCGATTCCTATTTCTTATTAATATAATATGTATGCATACTGTTGGGCGATATCAGATATTTAGCAGCAATTGCGTTTACATCACATTTCATCCTCCCAAAACTAATCGATTCAAATAGCTGAGGTGTTAAAATATATCAGGTAGGCCTACGTTTGTACCGCCCACTTGCCCTTCACCGCCCCCCCCCCAATCGCCCCCGGGAATGTCAGCGCCCCCCTAAAGCTTCTCACCGCCTACTGGGGGGCTATATCGCCCCCGTTGAGAACCTATGATGTAGTCGAATTGTTTCCTTTTAAAATATTGTCATATTGCTTCAAGGCACTCGATTATTTCACAATTTCATTTAACTCCTTTCCGGAAATAGCGTGATATTAACGAAATGGACGTAATATTTTTATTTAAAACAAATCAATATTTGTTGCCTGTTGTTAGCTCAAGTTGTCAGACATTCAATGTATTCTATCTATAGAGCTTAGTTTGTAAATCAGTTTTTTTTAATACTTCAGCTTTGTGAGCCAAAAGTCATATTAGCCGTTAAGTAACATAAAACATATAGTGTATGCATTTTTAACAAACTTTTCAAACATTATAATCAAATCACGTCTCCGGGGCTGTGGCTAACGTCGAGTTTAAATCTCATAAAGTGCCCGCGTATGGCGAAATATATTTTAATTAGGTGTATCGTTAAAAATCTGATCTATATTGAAATTTAGTTTTCTTGACCCGGTACGGGGGGGGGGGGGTGTCTCGTCCCGGATATTGTAATCCCGATATAGAGAAAGCACGGATGTTAAAAAGATATTTTTTTAATACCTAAAAGGAAAAATATTGAACCTACTAAAATGACTACAAAATATTGTAGTCCTATAGAAGATAACTAAATTGTCTGCTTGACCATTGTACTAAAACTATTATGCAAAATGGCCGCGTGGCATGCCAATTCTAAACTCGCCCTAGCTAATTGATACACTCTAAACATTTCTTTTGCTTTAGTACCATACTAGCATACTACCTTATTTAGCTGTAGTTTTTATCCTTAATGTAGATTCGACGTATCCGGTTAGATATTACACACATAATAATGAATAAGATAATGCCTAACCTTGACCCCAGACTTGAAGGTGACAGGAACTGACCTCCACCCGAGCATGCCGAGCACGTGCTCCAGGAAGACCCCGATCCTGGTGTGGAAGATGTTGTTCTCCAGGCAGCCCTCGATGCCGTTGAAGTCTATGCCGAGGGAGGTCAGGAACTCTCTAGACTTCCTGTTGAATTCTACCTGATTGTAAAATATACAAAACAAAGTTAATATCTGATATTAGAAATTGAACATCGCATCACAAGCGTTTAGTCGTTGAAAGAGTAGGTAGAGTAGATAGAAAAGTTAAATAGAGAGATATATATATTTATCAAGTAGATAAATACCCTATATACACGAGGATAAGTAGCACTTTTGTTTTACCAAAAATTTCGACAAAAAGTAGGGTTTCGACTTATCTACCGGTGCGACTTATACGCGAGTATAGACCGGTAGATACGATAGATAACATTTTACTTGAACTTTTAGGCCAGACTTTCATAATTTTAGTTTATTCGTATTTATAGACTAAATGTAGTCTTTATATAGAAAACCCTTGAGCTATATATATATATATATATATATATATATATATATATATATATATATATATATATATATATATATATATATATATATATATTATGGACTGCTTTTACTGCAGTCATTAAATGTGTACTTCATTTGGACAGCTCTGTGAAATTTAGGGAATAATAATTATTATATTCAAATTTACAGCAAGATCAAAATGTAAACTTTTATGCTTATGTATGTCAGTGTCTAAAATAGGCCATATCTATAATATAAAAGTTCAACACTTATATATAGATCAGTGGAGAAAACGCTTTTGTACTGAGACCAATGTTTTGTACTTTGGTAACAACGTTAAGTGTTGGAAATATCTTACTTTTATATTCGTGTTGGGAATATCTTACTTTTGTATTCGTGTTGGGAATATCTTACTTTTGTATTCGTGTTGGAAATATCTTACTTTTGTATTCGTGTTGGAAATATCTTACTTTTATATTCGTGTTGGAAATATCTTACTTTTATATTCGTGTTGGGAATATCTTACTTTTGTATTCGTGTTGGAAATATCTTACTTTTGTATTCGTGTTGGAAATATCTTACTTTTGTATTCGTGTTGGAAATATCTTACTTTTGTATTCGTGTTGGGAATATCTTACTTTTGTATTCGTGTTGGAAATATCTTACTTTTGTATTCGTGTTGGGAATATCTTACTTTTATATTTGTGTTGGGAATATCTTACTTTTATATTCGTGTTGGGAATATCTTACTTTTATATTCGTGTTGGGAATATCTTACTTTTATATTCGTGTTGGGAATATCTTACTTTTGTAATTACGTTAGGTGTTGGGAATAATCTTACTTTTGTATTCGTGTTGGGAATATCTTACTTTTATATTTGTGTTGGGAATATCTTACTTTTATAATTACGTTAGGTGTTGGGAATATCTAACTTTTGTAATTACGTTAGGTGTTGGGAATATCTTACTTTTGTAATTACGTTAGGTGTTGGGAATATCTTACTTTTGTATTCGTGTTGGGAATATCTTACTTTTATATTCGTGTTGGGAATATCTTACTTTTGTATTCGTGTTGGGAATATCTTACTTTTGTAATTACGTTAGGTGTTGGGAATATCTTACTTTTGTATTCGTGTTGGGAATATATTACTTTTATATTCGTGTTGGGAATATCTTACTTTTGTATTCGTGTTGGGAATATCTTACTTTTGTAATTACGTTAGGTGTTGGGAATATCTTACTTTTGTATTCGTGTTGGGAATATATTACTTTTATATTCGTGTTGGGAATATCTTACTTTTGTATTCGTGTTGGGAATATCTTACTTTTGTATTCGTGTTGGGAATATATTACTTTTATATTCGTGTTGGGAATATCTTACTTTTGTATTCGTGTTGGGAATATCTTACTTTTGTAATTACGTTAGGTGTTGGGAATATCTTACTTTTTGTAACAACGTTGCGTGTTGAGAATATCTTACTTTTGTAACAAAAGTTACGTGTTGGGAATATCTTACGTTTGAAAAAAAATTATGTGTTGGGAATATCCTACGTTTGTATACGTGTTGGGAATATCTTACTTTCGTAACAAATTGTGGGGTATATCCTACTTTGTGACCTTTTTTTGTAGTTTTACTAAATATTCAAATATTTCATTTCTTGCGAAAATCCCCAAAAGAAAAATGAAGAAATAACATCCTTGCTTAGCGCCACCTAGGTGTAGAACTTAGCTTGTTGAAGACCCCCCCCCCCCCCCTCCCATTAGACTGGAGAAAATGTGTCAAGTAATGGTGAAATTCTCCATTACTGGACGAGAGTGTAAAACAATTTTTTTTTTATCAAAAATTAAATTTCCAGGAGAAACTCAATTGCACTCCATCCAACTTGCAAGTTCAAGGACTTCAGTGAATGTTATCAAAATTTGAACAGCCACAAGTACACTCTCAGAATATAACATTCTTCTTTCTATAGCCTCAACATCTTCAATTTCTTTCGGTTTATCTTTAAATAATTTTCTCGTTCTTTTCTATTTCTATCCCCCGAAAATATATTTTTATATTTCCATCTTTTTCTGTCTTTTCGTGTTAACAAAATTGATATTTAATCTATACTATAAGCAAAAACAATTAAAATAATATGTCAATGCATAAAGGAAGGAAAAAATGAGAGGGGGGGGGGTAAATTTTGAGGGGCAATTTATCACAACGGCGCTACAAGCCCTAAATTTGATTATTAAGTAAAATACGAAACTAAGTGTGACTGGCTTGACAGAAGGTAGAATTAAAGTGGCAAAAGGAAAGTTAACATTTTCTTTTATCGTCCAGTTTTTCCTTTATAACAAATATACACAAGTATGACTTATATTCTCTCTTATATAAATGTCCGTTCTACTTCTGATTCTATGACCTCCATTTTTCTTAGTTAATTTAACAGTTGAACAGTTGAACGTTGTATCTGTAAGACCCCTCACAATGGCCATATGTCAAGCTAATTGATCAACTATAAACTCAGGTATCAGCTGATTGAGAAAACCTAAACATTGTTTGTTCTAGCCATGTACTAAATTATGCCAGTGTTGTAACACAGTAACACAGTGCATCTCAAACTATTTTACAGTAGCAATTTATCATAGAACTATCTATCTGTCTATCTCTGTCTGTCTGTATATCTTTATCTATCTGTATATCTATCTCTCTGTATATCTATCTATCTATATTTTATCTATCTATCTATCTATCTATCTATCTATCTATCTATCTTTCTATCTGTCTATCTATTTATATTTCTTTCTATCTGTATGTCTATTTGTATGTCTATCTATATATCAATCTATCTTTGTGGCTCTATTCATCTATCCATGTATCTATCCATCAAGTAGTTCATACCTAGTTTATACATTTTATACTATTTTTTCAGTTTGTGTGTGCGTGAGTGAGTGTATATTTCCCCACTTACTTTGAACATATTGCCCACCCTACCTTGCCCTATTTGCCCTTCTACTACTAAGTTCTCCCGTGCCCTATTTGCCCTTCTACTACTAAGTTCTACCGTGCCCTATTTGCCCTTCTACTACTCAGTTCTACCTTGCCCCATTTGCCCTTCTACTACTCAGTTCTACCTTGCCCTATTTGCCCTTCTACTACTAAGTTCTACCTTGCCCTATTTGTCCTTCTACTACTAAGTTCTACCGTGCCCTATTTGCCCTTCTACTACTCAGTTCTACCTTGCCCTATTTGCCCTTCTACTACTAAGTTCTACCGTGCCCTATTTGCCCTTCTACTACTAAGTTCTACCTTGCCCTATTTGCCCTTCTTCTACGAAGTTCTACCTTGCCCTATTTGCCCTTCTACTTCTAAGTTCTACCTTGCCCTATTTGCCCTTCTACTACTAAGTTCTACCTTGCACTTTTTGCCCCCCCCTTCCTTTAAATTGCAACCTTTGATACGCCACTGGACACACCACAGTTTACAATATTGTTGATAGGTTTTTAAAATCTCCACTCACCCGGAGAGAAAGTCATTTCACAGTAGTCGTACCTCGATGGGACGCTTAGACATATTATATAGAAGATTGGTTAATTAGGCTTTCAACCCGGCAACTAGGGCTTAGGCAGCCAAATTTCATGGGCTCTGGATCAATAAATAGCTACTGTAGTCTGGCGGTTCTCACGTTTGTGGGGTCCACAGCCCCCTGTATCCTACCACTTTTACTCATTCCGCTATTAAATCCTGAATCGAATGAATCAATCGACTGTAACTGTAATTTAGCAGTGGGTCAAATTCGAATTTGAAGTTATTGTATACCGTTTCAATGGCTTCTTCGTATTTATTCAGGGAACCCAATGAAGGGGATACACTGGCGCAATGTAAGAACCGTCGAATGCAATATTGTTATGTCGATAAAGTTCATTTATTTCGGCCTGGCCTGAATTTGGATGTTAATTCCTCCCGATAGCTTAACTTTTTTTTCTTTCTCTGAGTGACGGTTTACTAGTAGAGTGACAAGCCAGGCAGGCATTCCCCCCCCCCCTCCCACACCTCTCTAATTCCATTGGGGTAAAAAAAAAACAACTAACAGCCCATGACAAAAGACTCAATCTATATCTGTCTTACTAAAATGTACACATAGGTACCACGACTGAGTTTTTAACTTTGTTACAACTGGTTAGATCAGGGTTCAGATATGTTTTGCATTCTGGTGAAGCCGTTAAAGCTGCTTGCTGGCGTCAGGGCTTGGAGGTCCACTAGATGTAAACTTCCGCAGTTCCTTCTATGATGCTACTACTATTAGTCTACTATTTCATTCAACAGTTTTATTAATTCAATAACTTCAGTTGTTAAACAAAACAATTTTATTTAAATTGTACACTCAATATATATTAACAGGAAAATTTTTCTTAAAAAAACACTGGGCGACAACTGGAATCCATAAAATATACCTACAACTTTACACTACGAGCTGTTAACTCGAAATTCTCTCTACAAACGTTCAGACTGAACTTCTATTGTTCAAACTGAACTTCTATTGTTCAAACTGAACTTCTATTGTTCAAACTGAACTTCTATTGTTCAAACTGAACTTCTATTGTTCAAACTGAACTTCTATTGTTCAAACTGAACTTCTATTGTTCAAACTGAACTTCTATTGTTCAAACTGAACTTCTATTGTTCAAACTGAACTTCTATTGTTCAAACTGAACTTCTATTGTTCAAACTGAACTTCTATTGTTCAAACTGAACTTCTATTGTTCAAACTGAACTTCTATTGTTCAAACTGAACTTCTATTGTTCAAACTGAACTTCTATTGTTCAAACTGAACTTCTATTGTTCAAACTGAACTGATTAAACTAAAAAACGGGACCCTACGAGGTAAAGAAAAAAAAATCAAGAATCATGCTTTTTAATGGGGTGTTCAGAAAGTCATTCACGACTTAAAATTCAAACTTCAACTTTCACAGGATGGACAAAGTCTTTAGTTAAATCCAAAATAATATCTCCAAGGTCTCCTCGGATCTATGGACAGTGAATGGTCAATGTTAGATACCATCAACGATTTATAACTCAAGTTTGTAAAAAAAAACACACCATAAAAACCAAGTTTTATTTATACTCCCTTCTTTATAAACTAAGTTTACCATAATGTAATTAAATAATTGATTGACTACTGGAAATGAAACATGTACAGAAAAATATCTGGGTCACAATCTCAAAAATATCTCCTTACTTCGTATGAATTGTTTCGTTTTCTTTTTTCTGTTACTTTCGTTTAAGAAATTAATATTCTCATTTATTGGCATCACATTCATTTCAAATTAATATTTTACGTCCTCTCGTTGCAGTCTTACGTAATCAGCGTTTTAAAATAAAATTGTTATTATAGTATTACAAATAAGTTTTATCACATCATGGTTTATAATGCTTATATTAAAGGAATCTTGTCTTAAGTTATTGTCATAATAAATTATCATTGACAAAGTTTCTAGTATCACTGTAACACTTGTATAATTTTTATAAGAAATATCTTTTGTTTTAGTCTGTCTTTGTACTAAGTATTATTTTCCTATCATAATTTGTAAGAAACATTGACAAGTCTTAATTAGGCGTGACCTTTTAAAATAGAAATGATCATGAACTTCCGGTCCTAATTTTAAATTAATAAACACAAAAAGCATGCTTTGGCTGGTGTTTGACAATTGATTTCAACCTCTTTAAGAATTATACAAAGGATACAAGATTAGTTATGAGGAATCCGCTTTTAACATCAAAAGTGAGTAGGCGATAATTAATACTCAAAGTGTTAGTCGCGTAAGGTTAAATATATATTTGTTTACAAATAAATTAGTCAAGAGTTGCGTCCTTGGTAATTAAAAAACACAATGCGGAGATTTAAAAAAAACACAACACGAAAATTCTTTTGCATCAAGCAATTAGTTTGGGATTATAAATAGGTGATTCTTCAAATCTGACATTCACAATCCATCGTTTTCTTTTGTCGCCATCTTTGTAAATAAATAAAAATTTCATTATCTACATATTTTCGTACACCAGTAAAGTAGCACACAAACATGTTTCGAAGTACATGATCGAATTAAGACCGGAAATGTCTTTTTTGTCGACCTTTTTTGCATGCATATTTGTTAAGACTTGTCAATTGCTTTAACTAAAATTCTATAATGCGACACGAATGTAAACATTAATTATTTTTTTCCCTTCATTCACAAAGCTAGAGCGCAAAGTTTGATAACGTCATACAAAATAATCTCAGCGCATCCATTTTTTTTTCAAGCTTTGTGACGAAAGACCATAAAAAGTTAGACCGACATTTTCAACATGAAACCAAAAGAAACCGTTAAATTTTCTTAAAAAAAACAACAACAAAATTATAGTATAATTAAGTTTTTTTTAACTGAAAATTTGATAGAATGTATTTTTAGTCGCCACAAGTCTGCTGCCCAAGTTTCAGCTCGACTGGACGACGGGAAGTGGTCGAAAAATCGTTGCAAAGTTTTACAAGCAGACAGACAGTAGCAACTAAGAGAAGAGAGTAAAAATAAAATAATTTGGTCGCACATCAAAATTTGGCAAACACAACTGAACAAACACACAACATGGGCGAATGTCGCTGCGCACCTTGTGATGTATTACCTGAACATCGCTCATAACTCAACTGATGAATAAGGACGGCTCGTATTTCAGAAATTACATAAGAGAGTACACTCAAAAGACAATGTAGGCCTACCACTCTATAAGTACTAGTGTAAGTAGTATCGATGTGCGCCCTATCCAGTAGAGAGAGAGAGAGAGAAAGTGACAGAAATGGGCAGAGAGAAAGAGAGATAGACCAAAAGAGAGAAAAGGGGATAGAGCGAAACACATACATCAATTGTTCTTTTTTACCTAAATTCGTATCCTGGACTTTAGGAATGGAAATTTTAAAAAATGAACCACAGCATCCTACGCAAAAAGTAGGTCAAGTGTTCATGAACTAGGGTCAGTGCCCTGGTCAGAACTAACCATTGGATACATTAAACCAACTGGATAACATGACACGCAAACATAGTATTCCTTTTTCTGGCGATATTGAACCAATGAAGGTAGCCCTCCGCCTGCATATAATTATAGTTCTTGTTATTTTTCTATTTTATGTTGTTTTTAAATCATAATATTTTTTTATGTAATTGCGTGTAAAACTATTAAAAAGAGTGTATTATCGTGTATTACTATATATTTTCATTATTATGTGTGTTATCATGTTTATAATACCATGTGTTAAAGTTTCTAAACTATGACAATGAAATAAACAATAAAGCAAGACGAAGACCCCTCTCCCTCCCCCCCACACACATACACACACTTAAACTAAGATGGCCAGATGACATACCATCACACACCTTCAACAAGATTGCCAGATGACATCACACACCCTCAACTAAGTTACCAGATGACATACCATCACATACTCTCAAATAAGATTGCCAGATGACATACCATCACACACACCCTCAACTAAGTTACCAGATGACATACCATCACACACCCTCAACTAAGATTGCCAGATGACATACCATTCACACAGCCTCAACTAGATTGCCAGATGGACATACCATCACACACCCTCAACAAAGATTGTCAGATGACGATCACACACCCCTCAA